>OVAV01000623.1:0-16972 GCA_900406375.1 Iberis amara | reverse complement strand
GGTCGCTTGGGCCCGTGGGCCGGAGCCCATATCCCACAATATGGTAGATGTAGAACAGCTCACGTATGAAAACAGACCAACACGAGGAAATGATCCCCACTCAGATCTCATGATTTCAAATCAAGAACTGTTCCAATTACAAAAAAAAAAAAAATTAGACACGTAAATATGTAGCAAGCTTAATCCCCATCCCTCTACACAGTAACACAGCGTAGCATTTTTGTATTTTCTGCACTATTTTCTATAAACTTTAATATAACTTTCACATTCTTGTGAAAAGTTATCGCATTCCATCAAGGAGTCTAAAAGATGGGTCCTTTGATTTTGTCACGGACTCACGGCTAATCAAATCAGCATTACAGGGAAAAGTTGAGAAATAGAAAAACACATAATGCAAAACAATTAAATAAGTTCTTGAAATCTTGCCCTTTGATTTGAAAGATGTTGTCTCACATATTCAGACATCTTTCAACAAAATCCATTAACTATGATTCCATGTAAATTATTGGTCAAGCATGTTAATAATATGGGCCCAATGGATTGATTAAAACATTTACTTTAGGTCCATAAAGGCCCATTTAACTGCAAGAATAAAGGAATTGGGCTTTGGCACTTTGTTTGCGAGTGTGCAGTTTCCTCTCCGGCGAAGACGAAGAAGATAACGAACCACAAAGCATGAACGGAGCTTCGCTCTGCAATTCCGTTTTGCTCCATTCTCAGTCTCACTGTCTTACTCGTTTGCAGTCATCTAGCTCCTTCTCTGCTTCTTCTTCGTCTGCGTATCCATGTTTTACAGCCTCTTCGTATATCTCAATTTCTCACCGTATTCGACAGAGATTTCGAGCAGTCGTTGTTAAAAGAAATGATAGGTTTCGTCCATTCGCTGTAAAAAAGCGCGGAAACAGCGATTCCAGGCTGATGGAACCAGAAAGCAGTATCGCCGTTGATGAAGATGATGATGATGAGGAGGAGGAGGAGGAGGATTGGGGTGAATTTGATGTAGAAGCTGAAGGAGAAGAAGAAGAAGGAGATTTTTTGCCAATGGAGAAGATGAAGAAGTGGTTAGAGAAAAAGCCTCGTGGATTTGGAGTAGGTAAAAAATACGTAACTTCAATTGAAGATAAGTTGCTCGAAGAAATTGAACAAAGCTGGAAAGCACAAGCTGCTAATCTCAATAAGCTCAAGAACGATCCTCTCAAGCCAAAACTTAAACACGACGATAATCTCACCAAAGGTAGGTTTCAATTTTCTTTCCTCCCTTAGCTTATATAGTAGCTCATATCTCATTTAGCTAGCTGTTGCGTTGTTTTATACTGAAAAGGACCTGGAGAAGCTCAAATTGGGTTTCGTGTTCGTGTAACCAATCTTCCAAAGAAGAAGAACGTTCACAGAGATCTTAAGGTTGCTTTTAAAGAAGTAAGTGGAATCTTAAACATAGAACCAGCTGTGTCTGGAAATAAGAAGACTAAGGATCCTGTCTGCAAAGGATTTGCTCTTGTTGATTTTAAAACCGAGATTGATGCAAACAGGTATGAGACTCTTCTGATGTTTGTAATTTAGCATTTCGATCTTTGGTGATAATAGTAAAAGTTTGGTTTTTTTTTAAATTTTTTATCTTAGGTTTGTTGAGCTATTCAATGGACAGAGATTATCATTTGGAAAAGTTATAAAGCAAATAAAATGTCAGGTTGTGGTTGTGGATAATTCTTCAAATCAATCAGTGTCTGAGGAATTACACTCAGATACAGTCTTTGAAGAGATTCCATTTTCTGAGTTACAAGTAGTTTCTAATGCTGATGTAGTTGTGGAAGATGTTTTATTGGATTCATGTGAAGAATCTGATGATTCAGATTCAGATTCAGATTCAGACAAAGAGTTAGATGAAACGGAAGTAGAAGAAGATAAAGAAAATGATACCTCTAGTAGCTTAGAATCTCATATAGAACTTAGAGGTGATACGAAAACCAACTTAAGGTCTCAAAATCAAGTTGTGAAGAGAGAGATTAGAGAACAAGAGGAAAAAGAGAGACATTTAGTTTCATTTCAGGTAAATAAATCCGAGAAATCTGCATCAGAAACAAGCCTGGATGATGAACTTAATAGGGCTGATGTAGAGAGTCTGAACAGTTCAATGTCATCATCAGATGAACAACGGATAGATAGAATCCGTAGGCTGGAGCTTAAGCTTCTTGGTAGAGAAAAACTCGTGGGTGTAGGAGGTAACACTACTGATCAACCAAAAGCAGGGAAGAAGAAGAAGAAGAAAAAGATTATTGTGAAAGGGAAAAAGGCTTCGAACATAGAAATTCCAGGATCTTCAAAGAGGTAAAGAAAGAGTTGAACAATCTATAATTTTTGACTTAGCTGATTGATTTATAATAAATATGATACACAGGTTGAAGGTGAAGGAGAAGGCTCTCTTAACTGGCGTTTTAGTGAAGTATGCAGCAAAAGCTGCTTCATCCCCAAATAATGAATGATCATCATCTCTTTATCATCATCAATTGCTAGTAGAGAGCCATTACAACATGTTTTAATCTCTTCTTCTACATTTCGTGTATACACAATGTAAGTTTAAATTTCAGTCTGTGATTGTGTATTTCGGGCATTTTTGGTACGGCTTTTATATAAATTTCATAGTCAGTGATTAAAGATTAGAGAATGGATGAGTGAGGCCTGCCAACTTTTTGTTGCTGATTTTGTGGGACACAAACATAGGCTCTTCTGTGACATTCTCTAAGTTGGTCAATGAACATCCATTAGCTTCCATGTTAAAAAGCTTTCTTGGAGAGTGGTATTCATACTTGAATGAAGAAGATATCAGGATGAGATTCTCTGTTTTCATTCTGTTAAGTGGTTCCTCAAATGCTGGCGCAGGAGCAGAATTGACAACTGAGAATAACTGATTGTTATTTGTTACAAGTTGAGGACACTTTTCTGAATCTAGAATATTGGTGACTCCATGTTTGTTCAATGCAAGAAGATCTCTTTTCTCTTTGGACTCTTTTTTTTTTTTTGGTTCTTCTGGAAACTGATAGATGGGAAATAAGGAGAAGAATGAGGTTACTCTCGGAGCTGCAGGAGGAAGCAAAAGAGCTTGTGAGCAACAAATGTATCAAACGTATGGGCTTGTCGTCGTCACTCTCATTACTATAAAGAAAATGTCACAGATCTTAAGAAAACACACTTGCAATTCCTTGATTCTTCCAAGTACATCTTTGATGCGCATGCTCAAACAAACTTGCCCACAAGTTTCTGTGGTTAGCATCCCTTTGATCATTTTCTCTTTTATGGATTTCATTTGTGACGTTTTATATGCAATAAGGTCAAGTGAAGCTAGTGATAGGTATTAGAGAAGCATAGTCATAGAGATTTGGGTTTTATTCCTTACCTGGATTGGCCTAAATATATGTACAAATAACTACAATCTCTTGAAAGTTGAAACCTCCTCTGCCTATGTATTAATGTGCAACTTTTCCTGAGAATCTGGTCTCTCACCTTATAAACTGTGATGTGATCAATAGTAGTAATTCATTCGGAATTATGCAAAACGGACTCAAGATCCTCATATCTGACCTAATATCAACCAAAATTAGTTGATTCTCAGTCAAGATCAAAGCAAACTAGTACAAGAAAGTTTACAGTTCTGAAATATGGATTATTTTTGCCAAAAGATTCATGGATTTCATCTAACCAAAACCAACAGTGTAATCTATGACCTTAATTAGCTCCTATTTCCAGCATCTTAAAGCTAGCTCATAAGATGGAATGAGGAACAAAAAGAAAGAAACGAACACAGACCTTGATTTGATTTCACTCCAATACAACTTTTGCACCAAGTGCCTTCAACTTCTCTACGATCTTCTCACCTTCTTCTTTCGACACTCCCGCTTTCAAAATCGAAGGAGTCTTCTCCACCAACTCCTTAGCTTCCTTCAGACCTAAATCGGTAAAACTCCTCACCTCTTTAATGATCTTGATTTTCGAAGCTGCTTCAAATCCCTCCAATTTAATCTCAAACACAGTTTTCTCCGCTTTAGCTTCTTCATTCGCACCACCACCACCACTTTGACCCTGGCTCATCCCACCCACCATCCCAGAACCAGCTGCTCCAGGTTTCATTACTGCGACGGTTGGTAACTCCGTGATTCCTTTCTTCTTCATTATAATCGCACCGAGCTCGGAGATTTCGGATAGTGTGAGAGATGAGATCTCGTCGACGAGTCTGAACACACGCTCCGTTGGAGGACTACGATGCTCTGTTGGATCAAATGTCTCTGGATCGTAATCAGTTGGGAGCTTCCTATGATCGATTTCTTCCTCTGCTTCTTCTTCATCCTCTTTTCTAGCCGGTTGTCCGAAGCACCGGTCACCACCGAGCCGAGAAACAAGTAATAATTTGGAGGTGTTAGATAAACGAATTGATAAATGTTGACTGAATCTGAGAACCAAGCTCATCTTTAGCAATCTCCTATGTTGATTGAGTCGAGAAATAGAACTCCCCGGAACCTAGAGAAGAAATTTCAGTGATAGGGAGTAGAGTGAAATGGGGTTTGTAAGAAGCCCTAAACAGCTAAAGTCTTAGATAAGAGAATGACAAAAAAGCCCATTTTTGTCCACCAATAATAGCCCAAGCCCAATATTAACATTTTGGCACAGCTTAATTTTCTTATTCTTTTTTTTCGACTGGTCGAGCTTAATTAATTAAGTAGCAAAGATTAGGGGTAGAATTATTATCCAGGATCCGAGATTCGATCCAATATCCATCCGAATCCACTCCGAAAATTAGGATATCTGGATCCGTCCGGATACTAAAATTTTTAGTTCCGGATATCCGGATCCGGATCCGAACTTATATATATTATATATATTTAAAATACATATTTTATGATATTTTATATATTTTCAAAATATATTATGTTACTTTAATAAAAAATACTTAAATATATTAATTTGTACTATTTTAAAATATATATAATTTTATTTCCTTTAAACAGTAAATTGAAATATAATTTTATAATTAGTTTTTATATTATTTTTTTGAAAATGTTTTTGATAAACTTCAGTTTTTTATTAAAATATTCAGGTTTTTAAAAAAAATCAGTTTTAAAAAAAAAATCAATTTATAAAAAGAAGTCCAATTTTTTTTTGTAAAGTTGGCTTCGGATCCAGATATCCTCGGATATCATTTTCACGGATCCGAATCCGGATATCCTGAAAAACCCCGGATATCCGGATCCGTCCCACCTTTAGTAAAGATAACGCTGTTCGCTCATTAAGTATTTTGGTTATTTGTCCTCGTTAACAAATTAATTAGGCCCACTTTTAGTAGGACCCTCCAAATATAGGCGTATGCCACTTGGCATGGAGAGCACACGGTATTCTTTAGTAAAAGGCGAAAGAATAGTTCGCTTTGTGATCACCACATGGCTGCGTAGTTTGATATGGTGAAAAGAGGCCTTCATTTATACTACAACTTCTGCTGCTAATCAATCCTAGTTTCCCGATGTGGGACTCCCATCGAAGGACCAAAAGGCGCTTCTGGTTTAATTTCTTATTGAGCTTGGATGGGCTTCAAATATACATGGGCTTTAAAACACCAATTATCTTCTTCTTCTTTAAGTCGAGTGCCGATAAGACCCAATCAAGTTGAACCAAAATAATGATTATTTTTATTTTATCCAAGCTGAAACAATTTCAAATCTGGCAATGGCATTTTTTTTTTCCTTGTTCATTTGCTCCATCAAAGCAGTTAAGTCGTATTTTCATTTTTTATTGCTCAGCTGTTGAAATCTCAAGAATGTCAAATCAAAAGGTCTTGCCCGAACCTAATTACACTCTTTCTCCTCTACCGTCAATAATACGTTTTCCTTAATAAGTTGACAAAGATAATTGTCACTCTAACAATTGACATTTCAAGCAACAACGTCAATAATCAACAAATTACAATGAGCTAAAACCAACAACAAACAAACCAAAAACATCAAACAGTGGCGTTTACAGATATCCAAAACAATTGTATAGAAGAATGAAGATGCCATCAAATCAAAAACATGAGTTATACAACATTTACTAAAATAATACATGAAATTCTTTTTGGATTCCAAAATAACACACATATTATCTAGGGTACCATTTTAATACAAACACTTTCAAAATTCAATTTTTTTACCCATAATATAAACCAAAGTTAATGGACGTAACCAACCCTATTTACATAAATTTTTAACTTAGCTAATAATACATAAAAATTAATATTTTCCTAATTTAGTAAATAAACTAACAAATTTATATAATTTGACATAATTTTTCACCTTATATATGTGGAAATAAAGTTAAGACATGTTAAATAATTATTACTATATACATTTATATATTATTATGCATATATTAATTAAAAATAAATTTAAACTAGTTGATTTACTCATCTCAAATTTGTTACTTCTAAGTCCTATGTTTTCACCTTATTATGCATATAGGCAATATTCATTTTACCTTTGTTGCGATTTACACAAATTTTTAACTCAATTTACGTTTTTATAATAATTTTATCTTTATTGTTTTTTACCCAAATCAATTTGGGAATTTCTTGGAACACTAACCCTAACTAATTGTAATTTGTTTTTTTCACCATGGAAATCTGAATATAGACAAATTTTAATTAAAACAATACATAAGATTAGATAATAGTTGCTCAGACGGTAAATCAATTACAAATAATAATAATAATAAGTTTAAAATCTTCTTTTATCGTAAAGTAACAGTGTGTCTCAAGAGGATTAAAAACTCAAAATTCTCATGAGGGATCCGAAAAGGATTTTATCTTTAGACTCCAGTTTTCTTGTTTCTGATGATTTCCTTAAGCTCTGCAAACTTCTTCTTGCACTGAACCATCGTTTTTCCAGGAACAGCTGCAGCTACTCTCTCCCATCTTTGACTTGTCTCTTTAGGGAATGTCTTTAAAGCTTGAACCAACGCTCTTTCTTGCACAGTCGACCATCTATCTGTGTCTGAACTTCCATTTGCTTCACCATTATCTGAGCTTTTCTCTACAACAACAGTCTCTTTAGAAGGTGGTTTCTCCTTTGTTGTGGTTGTCGTAGGTAGAGATTCTCCGAGTTCTTCTCTTGTGGACAGAGGACACGCGATTGAAACAGTTGGTTTTCTTTTCTCAAGGAAAGAATCAAATGCTTTAGCTGAATCTGGTTTTTGGAGAAGAACTATTTTAGTTGCTTTCAGAATCTCTTCAACAGATCTTCAAATTTCAAGTAGAAGAAACATAATCTATGGAGAAGAGAGAGCAAGAAAGTAAATTGAGATTTGAAGTTCGTCAATTGGGCTCAACTTTATCTTTTTCACCATGGAAATCTGAACGTAGACAAATTTCAATTAGTTAGGATTAGGGTTATGAGAAATCCCCAAATTGATTTGGGTAAAAACAACAAACATAAAATTGTATTAAAAAAAGTAAATTGGGTTAAAAATTTGAGTAAAACGCGACAAGGGTAAAATGGATATAGTTAAAAATAATTAATCCACGTTTTTATTAAATGAACAGAGTTGTTAAGCTCATTAACGGAATTAAGACAAACTTTCAAATTTGAATTGTTTGTGAATTAATTTGACAACGGATAAAAGTCTGATAATTAATATGGAAACGAAACAAATTCATGTAGTAAACGGGCTAAAGTTAAAGAGTTTGAGTATTTTAAAGGTTTTTTCCTTTTTTTAAAAAAAACAAGAAAAAATTCTTTTTTCGAAAAAAAAATTGACGATCTTTATTCATGTTTGGACCTTTGAGTTTGAAACTTTGAGTTTCCTTCTTTTTCACATCATATTGTCAAAACCTTTGTACTTCCAGATTTTGAGATATTTTGTTTTCTTTAAAGAAAAAAAAAGAAAAAGAAAAAACTTCATAGCTTCCTTTATTTCCTACTTTATGGTATATAAAAAAAAAGTTGTTCCTTTTATTTTGAAACTCATTAGAAAAAAAACTCATTTTTTCGATTTACAAAAAAACAAAAAACCAAAAATACATATCTTCGTGATACTTACCATCAAAAAATACCAAAGATCTACCGTCCAACATGCACTCCACTGTCATTTCAAGGTCTTATCGTCACAAGTTAACTCTATGTCAATCTCAAGCCGCTAATTTCACAATTTTCATTACCACATTGAGTTTGAGGGGGTGTATAGGAGGATCTAGAAGATCCATGATATTAAAGAAGATATTTATTAATTATTTTGTAGATATTTATATTTAAGTTAATTGATTTAGTAGATAGACAATTATACTAATTCATTTCTTATATAAACATATATACTTGTATATTCATATTCATAAGAGTAAATAATACTTCTTCCAATCCTAAACTCTCATCACATCTAATATAGACCCAAAAAACCAGTCCATATAAAACTCAAACCTATAAAAGTTCACATATTTTGGTTTCCAAAAGAAATACTACCGGATATAGATTTATCCATGACCAGCTTTTTTTTTGTCATACTTTTGGTTTTTTTAAAAAAATTAGTCACTTTAATGCTTTTTAAAGATCCATTATAAAAACTAGCCGAAAAATCTCAATTTTCAATAAAATAATAAAATCATATTCTTTTATTGCATGCAAAATCCCATTTTCCCGTCAAATAGTATTCTCACAATAAAAATATAAAATTATACTTTTCCACCAATATCGCAAAGTCACATTTTTTAGTCAAAAATCAATCATGTTTTTTCGGCAAACCCGCAAAATTACATTTTTCCATAAAAATCGTAAAATCATTTTCTCCGCCAAAACTGTCAAATCACACTTTCATACTAGAACCACAAAATCATATTTTTCGTCAATATTTTAAAATCATATTTTCCAAGAAAAAACTGCAAAATCATAATATTTTTTTGTGGCTAAATCATATTTTCCACCAAAAACACATGTCACGCAAAAAACCATAAAATCACATATTCCCATCACAACCGTAAGAAATCACTTTTCTTTTTCAATATTATCTTTTCATATTTTGTAAGCGATTATAATGTACTAATATTTTTAAACATATTTGTTATTAAAAAACATAAAAAACCAAATACAAATGAAAACAGACAATAAAAAATAGGAGAATTAAAGGATAAAAAACCCATTTTAAACACACATTACATACTGGAATCTTGGATGAGCTAACAAAATAAAATGACAAGAAATGGAAGACATACTACATCAATAAATAAAAACAAGTTAACATGAGCTTGTCGTGCTTAAATGAAGGACCGGGTCTGCTAACGGAAGAAGCTCTAGTGTTCCTGATTTTCATTTCTTTGATTCAAAAGTTTCAAGGATCACACGAAAAAGGAATTTCCTTCAAATTGTACTAATAATTAATGATTAAAAGACAATAGGAATCATATGATACTATGAAAAGTAATAGTATTGGGCTTGGGTATCAAAATAAAGTATCATATGCTTGTTTTTTTTAGTAGTATCAGGCTTGGAAATTAGGATTGTTATTTGATAAGAAACAGCTCTCATACCAAGAAAATTCTATATAGAAAAATTTTGTGAGCCAACGAAAAGATTAAGACGTGGATCCGGGCACGACGAGTGCAGGTTGCTTCGGGCTCACAACTTGTAGAGCAGGAAAAGGGAAATTCCATAACAGATTCCCTTCATTATCATCGCACCGATACCGGAGACACGAGTGATAATTTGGAGGTTTTTGACAAAGAAAAGAAATTGACATATGTTTGAATATGAGAACCAATTTCATTGATTCTATAGACAGAACACGTTGATATTAGATGGGCTTACAAGTAAAAGTTTCAGATCAAACAAAACAAAAAAAACCCATTCATCTCCCCCGAAAATATTTAAACTAATTATTTGTTGGGCCCACTCGAAAGTAGGACCTTCCAAAAATAAGCGTATGCCACTTGGTATGGAGAGCACACGGTATTCTTTAGTAAAAGGCGAAAGAATAGTTCGCTTTGTGCTCACCACATGGCTGCGTGATTTATTGAGATGTGAGGAGGCCTTTATTTATACTACAATGTATGCTGCTGATTACTCCGTGTTCTTCGAGGTGGGACTTTCGACCAAAGCACGCTTCTAATTTTAAAAGCTCTTAATGGGCTTGGATGGGCTTCAATAAACTTGGGTTTTAAAATTGTATGTTGCTTCTTTTAAACCGATCTTAATGAAATCAATGAAGTTGAACAAAAAAATCTCGTTCATTTTACCCAAAACTGAAACGATTTCAAATATGGTATTGTTCGTTTTCTTCGTCAAAGCAGTTTCATTGCTCAACTGCTGAGATTTTCCAATCAAGAGATCTTTTCCCAACTGAACACTCTACCTACCTAAAATGAGACGTGTACCTTTATAAAAAAAATAGGTAAAGAAAATTGTAATAATATAAGAACTGACATCTCAAACAACAATGTGGATAAATAAACAACAGATTGCTATGAACTACAGAAGAAAAAACATCCACGGGTTTACAAATATCCAATGGAGAAGGAAGAAGATGTCATCAAATAATGAAAAAGAAAGCATCATTAACATTGCTTTTTCTATTGCATTCTAAAAGAATCATCTCTTAGGATTGAAATATAATGAAAAAGAAAGCATCATTAACGTCTCAAGTCTCTCATACTTGTTCAGAAAAAAAGACATTCCCATCTTAATCATTTTAGCAATGTTAGGAATCGAAATATTATGAAAAGTAGTAGTGTTAGGATTGAGGAACTATCACATGCTTTTCTTTTAGAATGATAAGCTCAGAAATTAGGATTGTTATACGTTGGTTTCTTTATACGGAATTTTTGTGAGCCAACGAAGAGTGTAAGGCTGCTTGCAGAGCAATAAAAATGGGAAATTCCATAACATACTCTTACGAAATACAAAATACAAAATAAAAAGTTCTGCCTACATTCGTTCAGAAAGTGAGATTCAGTTTTGGATCTCAAAACATTTTCTTAATTTCGAATTTTCGATCCGCATAGAGGCTAGATTAAGACCAAAATCTTAGAGCAACTCAAACCGTCTGCTACCGTTTTGGAAGGCAGGCTATAGCCTGAAGAATCTTCTTCCTTGGACCCTGCATTGCATCAACGGAATATAACCAAGTTCAAGAGGTATGCTAACAACAAGAGATCAAGACTCAGTTGTTTTAGAATTTAGTACCATAGGTATGATGAGATCTTTTAGATCACTTTCTTTCATCTGCTTTATTGTGTTCATATCAACCTGTTTTCATGTTAATAGACTTCATTAACACCTCGGTTTCATTAGTAATATGCATGCAATCTAATGATCTATGTGTGATTGAATTTTCTTGCACATTGGAAATGCTAAAATGAAAAGCACAAATGCCACATTTGGAAAGCTCTAAGTTAAGAAAAGAACGGTGCACTTACTTCCTCTCTCTTAAAGGCAAGGGAGTATTTTCCAAGTCCAAGTGATTCTAGAAAGCTATCAACTGTTAGTTGCTCTTCCACCTGTCATACCACCAAGCAAATGTGCTCAACCGGTGTTTAGAAAGATCAAAAAGTCATCGATAAAAGATCTTACCGGGAAGGGATTGTTCTGCATAATACTTCCAAGTGGAGGAAGCTGACTTAAAGGAGGCAATGGATGAGGGTTTGGGACCAGAGGAGGTAACATTGATCTGTCGAAAGTAGTACCACTTGCTGGTGCTTGACTATTTAGTACACCTCTTACTGTATATGGTGACGCTCTCACATCATCAAGTATCCTACTTCGTCCATGAAAATCATTGATGTGCCTAGGAGGAGAACTCCTAGAAGAGCTCATGTAGCTTACAGGATTCCTAGGAGGGGAAATACCCTGAGAAGAACCCATATAGCTCCCCATATTTCTAGTTGGGGACAGAGCCCTTGAACTACTATTGAAGCTTCTCATGTTCCTTGGTGGTGATAAATCCCTTGGAGTGCTAATTATCCTTCCACTATTTCTAGTCGGGGACAGACCTCTAGAACTACCACTGTAGCTTCTAGTGTTCCTTGGTGGTGATAGATCCCTTGGAAAGCCAGTTACCCTTCCACTATTTCTCGTTGGGGAAAGAGCCCTAAAACCACCACTGAAACTTCGGGTGTTCCTTGGTGGTGATAGATCCCTTGGAGAACTTATTATCCTTTCACTAGTTCTTGGTGGTGATAGACCCCTTGGGTTACTAATTATCCGTCCAGCATTTCTTGGCGGTGATAGACCCCTTGGGGTGCCAAATATCCTTCCAGCATTTCTTGGCGGTGACAGAGCCCTCGGAGTGGAAATGATACTTCCAGAATTTCTTGGCTGCAATAGAACCCTGGAACCACCCATGAACTTCTCTGGAGACCTCTGTCGTATATCATCCAGTGCCCATGGAGAATAAGAATTGCTTGACGAAAGCATCTGAGATGAAGCACGCACACTTCTTGATGGAGGTAATGGACCATCCCTGGGCTCAGTCATACGAGGTCGAGTATCAAGGGGACGAGGAGGCTGTTCACTCCTGGAGAGCTTCTCTCGAAGATCCATAACGCTGCCTTCATCGCTCTGAGCTCGTTTCTGGGCATCTTTTTTTTGTAACAGTTTGAATCGGAGATCATTTTCACTGAAATGCAAATCTAGTAACAAATGGTAGTGGGTCACATAATCAGCAGAGATGCTAGTGTAGCTAGTAATTTATATATCTCTATACCATTTCCATCGAAACTTGCTTCCCCTCTTTGCCTGCACAGACAAAGAAGAGGAAAACACCTAATTTTAGTGATTGCCATGCAGCAACACACACAGTGAATGTAAAACTGAACATACAAATCACAAAGCATAACCCATTAATTCATACAGACTTACAGAGTCCTCATAATCCCAACCCCATGAACCAAAAAGGCAAAATTTTGTGACAATAGTAGAAACATCACAAGTCATGAAATTCAAAATGCAGCAGTACTTATAAGAGGGAAAACAGAAACACCTTTTACTAATCGCATCACTTTCGTAAATAGAACTATCTAACTGATTCCCTAATCTTTCTTTGACAGGCCGCTTGGTCCCAGCTCTGGGCAACTCATATCCGCCATCTAAATCACTTCCATCTCGACTTACCACCTGCAAAAGGAATAAGGAATAAGCACAAATGAACAGTTTTCTAGACTCAACTCATTAATCCTACACAACACACATTTTGCATATTGCGTTCCTATAACAATCTATAACAGTGAAACAGGCTCGTGAACTAGATCCATCACTAAAGCACCAAACAACTCTTCTGTTAGCTTGACCTCTCACAAAGTATGTGAGTGGGAGTTTAACACGTTCCTTTCCTTCTACTAGACATTAGCTAGATACGAACTGTAACAGAAAAAAATAACCTCTCATGGGAAGAAACATACCTGGCCGCTACGCCCTAGAGTTATAGTGACCCTACTCCGCCGAGAACCTTCTGACATTGGTGGAACTCAAGGACGAAACCCTAGGAAATCAACTGTAGCCAAATCTCACGTGCAGGGAGATAAAACTAAGAGCGACAGAGAAAACGACAATAACACCTTTAAAACCCTAACCATATGGAGCCGAATCTACTCAAAATCACAAAATAGAGAGAGAGAGAAAGAGAGTGAAAGTTTCCTGAAAAAGGTGAATATAAAAGATACGATTGGTGAGGGATATACCGAGAGATTCCGGGGAATTTCGGAGGAGATAGACGGAAAATAAATCAGAAAGTTTATCGACGTGAAGGATCGCTGGGGACGAAGACGCTCGTGACGGAGTCGCTTCAACCGAGAGACCTGACTCTTTCACTTGCTCATCAACCGCAAGGAAATTTACTAAATGCCCTCGATATTATACATTGTTTGTAAACTTGACCTTATATTTTTATTTGTGGTCTATCATGACCCCTTTGCTAGTGCTTGTAAAAGGATAAAGAATAAACTTTGGGTCAAAATTTGGGTTTGAGTTAAATGTTAAATTTTGGGCTTTTGAAACTAAATCGGGTCAAAATTTCATCAATGAGCTAAAATTTCTTCGGTTGTGTCCAAAATTGGACATTGCTTAAAACTAGGAATCAGACCAAATGCAATTAACTAAATCGCAATTTTATGGTTAATTAGGATAAATCTGGTTTATTGTAAATAGATAAAATTAAATGATTTTCAAAGTCTATAGGGCATATTGAAGAATAAACTTTTTTTATGTAAAATAGAGTCTAAAAGTTCGAGTGAAAAAGTGAAAAATAGCCATAGTAGATGGTAGGAAAATTCGTCGACTTTCAATGTTCATAGGTTTTGCATTTTGGATTTGAAGCTCAGATTGAGCTAAGCTTCAATCAAGAACAAAGTCTTACGTTCACAAGTGGTATCAGAGTCATGACCCTTGGATTGAGTTCTTGCTACAACATGTATCTTCTTAAGCATCCTCTGATACCATGTACTTATACAAAATAATCTAAAAGATCAGGTCGGTCGAATCCTTGTAGTCTAGGCTTTTGTAGCTAGATTCTAGCTATATTAAAATCTTAGTTTTCAAGAACTAGAATTACAAATCTGGATAACTCAGATAGTATAATAGGGACACAAGTGTGATAAGAAACACTTGATAAACCGATTGATTAATTGAATATGACATATTAAGATATTAAAAATCCACTAGAAAAAAATGATAATCACTCTCAAAGAATTTTAAAATTTTGATAAAAAGTTGGACGATATGAAGATGATCCTATAATGGTGATTTAAAGCGAATATCAAGTGCTCAGAACAAAGCACAATGGTTTAAACAACTCTTGGCATTCAAATGCCCTTTAATATGTCAAATTGGTGTTTCTTTGGTCCTAGACTCAATTTTGTGCCTTTGGTTTCGTAAGGCCTTTAACAAATGAAGAATGAGTTGAACTCGACTTACTTCCCCAATGGATTCTTGAAACCTATTCTATTCTAGAATTTCAAAAATTAGTTGATTAAGTGCCTCGACAAGTTTGCATCCTCTTGAGCTTCATCTTCCTCCAGTTTTGTTCTTGCTTTCTCTTTGAAGGAAAGCATCCATGATCATTTCATAATGTCAATCGTAATATATTTCTATTCACACAAAAAGAGGATCATAGCGCTCTCTATAAATAGGAAAGCTTCGTGAAATACATAGATCATCCCAAAAAGACATTAAGAAAACTAGAGAAAAAGGATCGAGTTGTGAAAGTTTGTATGAAGATTCTTTTTTTTATATATACTCGATTGAGCATGATTTTTAGAGTTAATAGAAGAATTTTAGTTTCCACAACAAATTTCATGTCAGACAAATCTAGAAGTTATTCGTATAGATTTGAATTATTATATGTGAGAGTTGACTTTTGAATATTGAAATTTACTTAAAAGCTTTGAATTTGTTGATTAATTATTTATATGATGAATAAAATTTTGGTTTATGATATTTGTATGTGTTAAGAACATGTGAACTGGACTGAGTAGTGGGTACATATTCTACCAAACATAGCTCTTTTTTTCTTATCTAATAAGCCATTCATAATAAATTGATAATTGTAAGTGTGAACTTAGTTTTTAATTTATCTTTAGCTTGAGTATTCTTTCGGTCTTTCGCATTGTTTTCTGTTGCGTAGGTTGCTTATAAACCTTACGGTTATAGGGTTGTTTTGGACTTATCAAAGGAAATGTTTTTAGTTTTCTGCTGGTTCAGTTTTGAGATTAATTTTTTTATATAACCGCCAACTTTGGATATCAGTGATCACTTTGTATTCCTCTATGTTGATATAAAATTTCACATCACAAAGAAAAATGTTGGTTTAGGACTTCCATGTGTTATTGTTGAGTCTGAAAAACACATATTTGATGACGTTAAGAAGAAGAAGATTTGATGACGTTGAAAAGAAGAAAATGTGATGACGTGGAGATAAAGCTAACGTAATATCTTAATGGAAATAGATATTTACGTGATAAAGAGAAAATGAAGATTAGTGAATATCTTAATAAAAAAGGATATTGACTAAATTTGTTAAGAATATCTTGGAAAGAATATATTGAAGACATATTGCTTGGAAAAGATTAAGGAGGTTGGATATAAAGTCTTGAAGAATAAACGCAGAGACTTTATGCATTCAACGCTTCAAAGAAAAAAAAACCCTAGGCTCGATTTCTGAGAGAATCAAAAGAAGATCAAGTCTAGGTTTTAGGGTTCATTGGTGAGTGAACAAAGAGTGCATCACAACTATTGTTGTGAAGTGAGTTGGGTAGATTATGAATTGGCCAGTCTCAAATCCAAGTGTGGATATGATTAAATCTGATTAAACAACTTTGTAGAAAGTGTTTAAATGATTTCTAATAAAGGTTATTGTTGAATAACAATTCCTATATTGTTCACTACTTCTTGTCAATCTGTTCACTGTCGTATCCGTGTCTTAGTCACTACAATTGGTATCAGAGAGGGTCAATCTAATCAGGTTGAGATCCTGGAGAAGACATGGATACATCAACGAACTTTATTGTTGTTCAAAAAACCGTCATGTTTGATGAAAGTAATTTTGGACACTAGAAAGCTCAGATGAGGCATATTCTTCGAGGAATTTATGAAGATGCATAGACTGCTGTAGTCAAAGGTTGGAAATAACCAACAATTCTCGATGAAAATCAAAAGGAGATTCCAAAACCGAGTGAACTATGGAAAAAAGCAGAGAAGAAGGCATCATTGTACAACTCAAAAGCAATCACGAACATCTTCACATTTGTTGATCTTGATAAATTTAAAATAATACAAGGTTGTGAGTCCGCAANTGAGTCCGCAAAAGAAGCTTGGGACACATTGATCAACCACTTCGAGGGTGATACTAGTTTCAAACGCACTCGGATTGATCATCTGGCCTCAAGATCTGAAAATATGAAGATGGGACCAGATGAATCTGTTGGTAGCTTTATATCAAAACTTAGCACTCTTGCAAATGAAGCATCTGTATTAGGGAAGAA
>OVAV01000622.1:6876-16981 GCA_900406375.1 Iberis amara | reverse complement strand
AAGATTTGGGCATCACTCACCTTTGTTTTGCAGATGATATCCTTGTTTTCTCTGACGGCCAGCCATCATCCATCATGGGTATTCTAAATGTTATGGAGACTTTCGGACGCGCATCGCGACTCCGAGTAAACGTACAAAAGTCGTCCATATTTCTCACTAGCCAAGCCCATCCCCATACGTATATTATTGCGGATTAGCTTGGATTTCGTCGTGAATGTCTACCTGTCCGCTACCTCGGTCTCCCTTTGACCACTAAGCGTCTCTCTCGCAATGATTACTTGCCACTTGTCGATCGTATTCGTTCCCGAATGTCCTCTTGGTCTATGAATCTACTCTCTTTTGCAGGTCGCTTACAATTGATTAAGTCTGTCGTGGTTAGTACAATTAACTTATGGCAATCAACGTTTCGTTTACCCAAGTCCTGTCTTCGAGAGATCAATAGCCTCTGTAGTAACTTTCTTTGGTCGGGCTCGCCGACTAACCATCACATGGCGAAGATAGCATGGTCGGATGTGTGCAAACCGCTTACAGTAGGAGGACTGGGAATTCGCAGCTTCGAGGACACTTCTATTGTATTCTCACTATCACTAATATGGTGTTTGCACAATACTCCAAGATCGTTATGGGTTGATTGGACACATAGGTATCTACTCAGAGGCTCCACCTACTGGGATACTTCGCAGCCCGAGCGTGGCTCGTGGATCTGGAGGAAGCTCTTAAAGATGCGTCCGATTGCATCACGGTTCCTACACAAACGCATTCTTGACGGACGCCACACTTCGTTCTGGTATGAAACTTGGTCCCACTTGGGTATCTTGTGTGAACTTGCAGGTCCATGAGGCTTCCGGGAATTCAATATCCCACCTCAGGCTAGCATCGCTGATGCGGTAGTAGCGCAACGTTGGAGATTGCGTTGTTCACGGATCCCTCATTTGCGTGATCTACACGACCAAATTATACAACTGCCACTACCCCGGGACGACCAGGATCAGGCCGGGCACTTTGGAATCATGGGAACGAATTCAAAACTTGATTGTCCTCCGCACAAACATGGAAACAGCTAAGTCATCCTCTCCCCAACTTATCCTGGACTCGTACTATTTGGTTTTCACAATCGGTTCCTCGTTACTCTTTCATCTCCTACCTTGTTGTTCTTGACAGGCTTGCTACAGGGAGACGCATGCGTGCTTGGGGAAGGATACAACCTTGTATACTTTGTGGTGAACCGGACGAAACAAGAGACCATTTATTCTTCGCTTGTCCCTACACGTACACGCTCTGGTCCAGCATCTCAACGCCGTTACTATGCCATCGGGTTACACCGACTGGTCCGCCACCCTATGTTCCCTATGACACTCATCTCATACCTGGCTCGACACCATTCTCCTCAAGCTCTGCTTCCAGTCCACCATCTACCATATTTGGCGTGAGAGAAACGGAAGAATTCATGGCCAACCACCACAATCTTACACTTCCCTCCACACTCGCATCATTCGTGGCATCACTGATCGCATCACTAGTCTCCACTATAACCAGCACTCACCTTACCATCGTCTTCAGGACCGCTGGCACAACTTTCATCCCGTTTCCCCACACATCCGACATGGTCTTCCTCAAGATCAACAATCGTTTCAGCTCATAGGTGGTGGTTCATAGTTTGTACTCTTTTTCCTGTTTCTAGTTTTTTCCCACATGGTTTTCTAGACTCAGGTTTTAACGAGGCAAACAATGACCACACATCACACCTTTGAGAAATAGCATCGGCCAAACACTACACTACATTACTATCTGTTGAAGCTTTTCAAGCTTTTTCATCGTTTCATACATTAGTATTGTACATAAGAACTCTTCTTTTTGATTTATAAATTTAAAATTTCATCAAAAAAAAATAAATAAAAGATGAAATATAATGATTAATTTCTTAATTAATATCATATAAATTGTTATAAATCTGTTTATTTCATGTGATATGTTACCAAATATTTAAAAGATTTAGTTTTTGTTTGAAAACTTATTTAATTTTTGAGCGTTCTATTTGTCTATTTTAATCATAATTACTTTATCTCAATAATTCTTCAAATATATTTTTTCGTAACGATATTCTTAGTAACAATGTAGTATAATATTATAAACATACTATTTAATTTTTATTTTAATTAATTATAAAATTTTGTATTTTTATATTCATTTAATCATATTATTAAAATACTTTTAAAATTATTTATTATTTATTACTGAATTAATTTTTTATTAGTTAACATATATATATTGAAAAATGAAAATCCAAATAAAAATAAATATAAAAAATTTAGCAATATAGAAATTCATGTTTTTAGGAGATATATGTATAAGTAATTTTTATATTTTTAATTGTAAAGAGAAGTTCCATATTTTAAGGAGATACATAAATTGTTTCTATAAAATTTTAAATTAATATTAGAACCAATGGCATTGCATGTAAATTTTTACAAAACAAAGGTTTTTCTTTAAAAAAATGCTTCCCAATTAATAGTATAGATGTATTTGATAAAAATCAGTAAAATTTATTATATTTAAAAGGAATTCCTTGAAATACCATAAAAATATTCAAATTCCAAAAATACCACACAATTCCAAAAGTTCGNACAAACATAAAAAAGTGAATTTTAAGGGTTTAGAATTTAAAATTTTGGGTATGGGTTCACTAAATAGAGTTTAGGGTTTTTTTTATTATGAAATATTAAATTTATTGATAAAAAGAGAGTATCAAAAAATACAAAAGAATGAAAGAATGAAAAAAGAAGACAAGTGAGATAGAGGCTAGGCGGTCCTTTGGTGTGAGATGTGTTCAAATGGTGCCTCATTAAAACCTGATACTAGAAAACCCATTGGGACAAAACTAGTATCAGGAAAAAGAGTACAAACCGTCGAACACCACCTAAAGGACAAGTGCAGGTACATGCAATAACATAGGAGCGTGAAAATACCGAGATCCTGAGTGGTTTCCATCACGGATGAATGGTAACCCAGCGCTGGGAAAGAGAATGTAATGGCGATTGAGGTCCATAGTGGAGACTGTGGATCCGGTCTGTGATGGTACGCATGATCTGCCGAGTGAGATAGGCTGTATCGTGATGATGTGCTGCATGGCAATGACCATTTCGTTCTCGCCAAACATGGTAAATCGTCACTTGGAAACAAAGTCGGAGCAGAACCATGTCAAGCCGAGGTGAGGTCCGATGCCTCAGGTGGGTAAGTGTGACGGACCAAGATGGTAAAGGCCGCTGAGTGAGAAGTGGACCCGTCAGGGCGTCCCAGATGGTGAATGTGAATGGGCAGGCAAAAAAGAGGTGATCTCGTGATTCGTGAGGCTCTCCGCATAGTAAGCAGGCTTGGTGAACTCTCCAGCTTCGCATGCGGCATCCCGTCTGTAGCCTGTCAAGAACAGCAAGCCAAGAAATAAAAGCGTAACGAGGAATAGATTGTGGAAACCAAACCGTACGCGACCAAGATAGAGAGGGGGTAAGTAGGACTTATCTGCTGCCAAGTATGGAGTAATGAGAAAGACGGTTTGTATAAATCCTCTCCATGCTTCCAAAGAGCAATGTCTGGCCCATTTGAAGCCGTGGGAGGGTGTAATACGGTGATCTGGGCATGTAAATGACGCAAAACCGTGGTCCGGGCATCGGATGCGCCAAGTTTGTGACGGTGCTGCGTTTGCAACGCTTGCGCCGCGGGAAATGCCGAACTCGCGTATACCCCGATCCCCTGTAATAGATATTAGAGGCCCAAGAGAAGTTCAGTCTTCAAACCAAAAAGAAGCCCGAGTTCCGTCCTGAAGGCGAAAACGGAAGAATCGAGCAGCAAGGGCACGACATTGTAAGAGCTTTTGCCAAATCCAAGAACTTTGAGCAGTAGAGGTCACCTCCCAGAAAGTTGAGCGGCGAAGTAAGTGGCGTTTTATCCAAGAGGCCCATACCGATGTGGTACCTGAGAGTAGACGCCAAATTACAGAGAGTGAAAAAACAAGAGAGGTGTCTTCGAACCTACGGATACCAAGACCTCCTGCTTCCTTCGGTTTGCACATGTCCTCCCAAGAAAGCTTAGACATATGGTGATTAGTCGACGATCCCGACCAGAGAAAGTTACTGCACAAGCTGTTGATCTCTCGTAGACAGCATTTAGGTAAGTGGAATGTAGATTGCCAGAAGTTGACGGTGCTTACTACGACCGATTTGATAAGCTGCAAGCAACCTGCATAGGAAAGCAACTTAGCTGCCCAGTTAGTCATTTTAGTGCGAATTCGATCAACGAGTGGGGCATAGTCAACACAAGTAAGCTTTCTGGTAGTCAAAGGGAGCCACAGATAGCGAACCGGAAGAGTGTCAAGCTTGAGACCAAGATCTGCAAAAGCCGTTAGTAACAGAGGAGATGGATGGGAAGTAACAAAGATGGAAGACTTAGCGACATTTACACGAAGGCATGAGGCTTTGCCAAAGACCTCAAAAAGACGCAGAATGCCTGTGAGAGACGAAGGCTTGCCATCTGTAAACACTAGAATGTCATCTGCAAAGCACAGATGAGTGAGTGTAGTCTTATGACAGCGAGGATGGTAGCCGAAATGCCGTGAACCTGCAGCTGCATTCAAAAGCTTTGATAGGACATTAGTAACAATGACATAGAGATAGGGGGAGAGAGCACATCGTTGGCGAATGCCTCTGCGACTAGGGAAGTAACCCGCCAGCTCCCCGTTAACGGAGATCGAGAAAGTAGTTGTAGAGATGTACAGACGGATCCAGTGAATGAAACACTCTGGTAATCTCATAGCCTGCAAGACAGAAATGATGAAATCCTAGTTAATAGTATAAAATGCCTTTGCAATATCTAATTTCAAAGTGCAACGACGTGAGATAGAGGGTCGATGATAATCCGCGACGAGCTCCGTGGCAAGCATAAAATTTTCGAGAAGGAGGCGACCTTGAATAAAAGCGCTCTGATTGGGCTCTATGGCAGCCGACAGAAGGATTTTGAGACGATTAGCCAGAATCTTAGAGATAACTTTGTAGAGGACATTGCAGCAGGAGATAAGATGGTAATCCTTTAGAGTGTCGGGGTTATCGCCTTTAGGTTTCAGTGAGACTAGTGTTGCATTAATCCCTCGAGGAAGAAAGCCATAAACGAAAAAAGATTGAACCGCTGTTATGAAATCATCACCAATTACCGACCAAGCTGAGATAAAGAACTCGGATGTATAGCCATCAGGACCCGGAGCTTTGTTGGACGACATCGTAAATAAGGCATTCTTGATTTCTTGTCCCAGGACCGGCTGACAAAGAGCTGACGATGTATCTTCAGAGCACCGATACGTGATCAGAGCCGAAAGAATGTGTGGTAGAATTGGGTGGATCTCCGGCTGGTCCTGGAGAAAAGCTTGGAAATGATCTGCGGCGGCTGCTTTGATCGAAGGCAGGTTCGTGACAATTTCGCCAGAGGGTAAGACCAACCTCTTGATAGTGTTTCGGGACGTACGGGACGCAGCAACACGATGGAAAAACCCTGTATTGCGGTCCCCAAGCTGAAGCTAGGTAATCCGGGATCGCTGCTTGTAGACTGTTTCTTCAGCGAGGGCTAGGTGGGTGATGTAACGCTAAGTCTTGGCAGCGACAAAGCTCCTCATAAGCTGCTTTAGTTTGGCCAGAGAGATCATTATACGTGGTCCGATTGATCGCACACAGGTGAGTCTTTAGGCTCTTCAACTTGAGGTAAAAAAACCGAAGAGCTTGGCGTGAGTGAAGTATAGGGGAAGCTGCTGTCCAATGTGTTTCAACTACCTGTAGAAAAGAGGGGTGGTTAGTAATGTAATTGTTGAACTTAAAAGGTTTTCGGACATGAGATAAGGGAGTAGAGAGGTGGACGACGCAGCGGGCATGATCCGAGACACTGTTAGCTTCAAAAGCTGTATAAGAGCGAGGAAAAACAGTTGACCAAGCAGCAGTAGCAAGTGCTCTATCCAGCCTCTTGCCAATGGGATCATGCTCTCTACGGTTAGACCAAGTGAATCGAGGTCCAATGTATGAGAGATCCGTAAGATCACACTGAGCTACAAATTCTTGAAAGTGTAGCATGCCGAGCTGCCTAGCATTACTGGTGGACCGAGAGTTGTCTGAATGAGATAAAATCTCATTAAAATCGCCAAAAAGGAGCCACGGGAAGGAGGTGGAACCACATATACGCCGACTCTCAAAGAGATCAAACCAGAGTTGAACACGGTCCACCTGAAAGTTTGATGCATAGACACAAGAAATTAGAACAATTTCACCATATTCAAGAGTGACTAAGAAGTGATTAGTTGGGAGGTGGAAAGGATAGGTGTGACGAAAACACCATCCTTCCAACAAACCCAGATACGGCCGAGACGATGAGCTCCGTAGTTATGAATAGCATTCCAACCCGGGAGAGCAACCTGCATAACACGAGTAAAATTAGTAGATTGAACACGAGTCTCTAGGAGACAACCAAACTGGGGACTAGTTGAGAGCATTCATTGGCGAACAATAGAATGTTTGTAGGATTGGTTGAAACCACGAGTATTCCACGCGAATAATGTCATTGCATTTAGTGTCTCTGGGAGGAGACGGTTTGTTTTTGGGAGAGGACGATTGTTTGCCAGCCTTCCGGGAGGTGATATTAGGCCGAGGATCCTGTTTAGGCTTTGCCCTTGTGCTGTAGCATGACCCATCTTGAGTAGTCTGTGACGGAATCGATTCTGAGTATGAGATTTGCCCTTCTTCTTTATCATCCTCTGCATCATCATTGCCTAGGACGAAGAAACGAGAAGGTGGGAATTGTTGTGCATTAGCTGATGGTGATGAGACCTTGGTAGGTGACTTCGATGCTCGGCGAGTAACCTGGGACCAGCCAAGTACAGAGTCCGAATCAGCAGCATGGGCAGTAGCTGCTAGTGAATCTGCAGCTTCAGTAATCTCCGACGGTGGCATAGTCTGTGAAGTAACAGGGAGCGATTGTTGCGCAAGCAACTTCTAGATCCGCCACTGGGGAATTATCACAACTAATAAGTTCATCTCCAATAAATCATCTCCCGGAATTCATCAAGAGTCTATTTGATTACAACTCACAATATTCACACTTTCTCCTTGCTGGTTCTCTCTTATGGAGATTATGGAAAACAAGGAATGCTCTGGCTTTCAATAGTCTATGTTGGTCCATTCCATATGTTTTACATAAAGTCATCCTTGATGCACACACTTGGGAGACTGTCCCTCCAATTCTCACGCCATCGACCACATCTCCTACACCACGCTCTCCTCCTGCAAACGTTCCTTTGCCCTCCATATATTTCCCTTGTTTTATTGATGGATCTTGGCTTAATGACACATTTGTTGCTGGTATTATTTTGGTCCTTTTTGACTCATGAGGGCATAAAGAGTGTGTAGGATTTCAATCTACAATACCTAGACCACAAGCACTATACACTGAGGCAGAAGCGCTGTTATCTGCCGTTGAATATATCAACCGATTAGGTTATGATCCGGTGCATTATAGAAGTGATAATGCCCAACTAATCACGACTATTCACGCGACTCATCAAACGTCCCTACAAGCAGTGGCGGAGCTAAAATTAAATTTAGCCGGGGGCAAAAAATAGATTTATAAGAATTCTTTTTTAGGAAAATATGTTCAATGTTTACTTATAGGTTAATTTTTTTTTATCATACTTTGATTTTTTTACTTATTTTAATAGTTTTAAAAATAATAAACTAAATTATCACTAAAAAATTGGTTACCTATTAAAATTTCACAATATAATATTTACGGTTCTAATACTTGAAAACATCTTATGATTGCTCTAATAGCAACATGCAAAGTTGAAAAAAAAAATTAATCTTAATTTAAAAAATCTCTTAAATTATTTAAAATAGTTGGTTGAAAAAAATAAGTATTTTTTAATTATTAGTGAGTCTATTTAATTAAATAGATATGAATTTGCGAAAACAAAAGAAAAACTATTATGATTTTTGTATCTTTTTGCTATGAAAATTTAATATTTTAAGAATATGAGGGACATAATGTAATACCTTAACAAAGTTATATGAAGTGTCAAAATTTTAGGGGTGGCAAGTGTTCCTCCCTTTTGTCAAATAGATCCGCCCATGCCTACAAGGTTCTACACCAACCTTTGTCCTTTCATCATATATCCAAGATATCATATACATCCTCCAACCTTTCAATTCCTTAACTTCGGCTCTGTTTTCCCATATACCACGTAATGCAAATTCTATAGCGGATAGTTTCGCGAAACTAGCTCGAACCACAAAAGCTAGTCCCACTATCCGATGGCTTGTATAATTTGCGGTATCAGTGAAATATTTGTTGACAAAAAAGTAGGAAAAAAATAATTTTATTTGTTAAATCATTTTCTTAATTTTTTGAAAGTCTATGAAATCACAAAAGATTTTTTATTATTATCATTCAATTAAAATATCACAAATCACATAATTTCATCCAAATCCCCCTAAACCCACCTAAATATAGAAATCCATTAAATCTCTTACCCCCCCCACCAAATAGATTTACCAACTATAGAGTGAAATGCGTTTTCTCCATAGTAAAATTAACTATGTCTTTGGAAGTGTACATATGCCTATCAAAACTATAATCGGAAATATGCAGGGTGGCGATTATGTTTCTGATTCCAATTTTGACAACTTTTTTGAAAAAGTTCGAGATATGTGTATATGAGTCTCTAAAAATGAATATAAATTGTTCTACCAATGATGATGTTATTCGAGTCATATGGATCGTGTCACAATAAGATAACCCCTCAGAAAGAGGGAAGAAATGAACTCGAAAAAATAAATTCTTGAATTCTAGAATACAACAAAATAAAAATAAAAAATCCATATTTATTTAATAAGAAAAATACATCAAAATTTATTTTAATCGAAAATTTTTAAAATCGGATAGATGTCTAATGACACCAACTTTCAAAATATTTTAAAAAACATCAAACGAATATACAATTAAATAAAGAGGCATTCTCAAAAATAGAACAAAAAACTAGGCTTATTCCAAACATACTACACACTTCCAAAAGTTCCAAAAATACCACAAAAATGTTTTTGTTCCAAAAATATCACAAAATCTGAAATAGTTTTAAAACTTCAAATTTAAACCCTAAAACCCAAAAACCAAATCCTCCCCCTTGAAAACTAAACCCTAAACTCTAAAATAATTGACGCTCTCTGCCCTAGCCCTTCCGAACTTTCCTTTTCTGCCTTTCTCAACACGTTACCGGCGCTGTTCGCCGGAGATGGCCTCGTCACCGCCTCCCGGCGCTGCTCCTCCTTGTTCTACTCACCATGTTGTTACAACTCCAGAGACCGAAGCTTCCCCTCCTATTTCAACTCATATTGCATAACCCTCTGTTTCTACAGCGTGGAAAAGTGTCTTTGATACGGCTAAGCTCCGGTTCAACCTTGATTGCGCTCCGACTTCGGTTCATCAGGCTAATGGTGTAGCCACGGTTGCTGTACCAGATACTCTTCTCTCTAACTCCCAGCCTTTGTGTTCTAATTTTCTTGTAGGTTTCTTTATCGGGGATGCACCTCATATCGGTAAAATTTACGCCACGGTCAATAGACTTTGGAATAGGGATGGGAAACGCTTGAAGATTGATGTGCAAATTATCAATGGTGATACGGTCCTGTTCAGAGTTGATGACTCTTCCCTTCGTTCCCGCATATGCCGTAAGAAGTATTGGCATATTGCCGGTGTTCTTCTTGTGGTCCAAGAATGGACTCCGTCCAACGCCCAATCAAAACCGGACCTTTCCTTTATGCCCTTATGGGTCGATTTTCATGATGTACCAGATTACNGGTCTAAAGTTTTTAGGTGACATTGTAGGTGATGCTCAGAAGTTACACCCTCGAACCGAGAAGTGTATGCGCTTAGATGTTGCTCGCCTCTTAATTGTCTTGAACCTTGATGCTCCCTTGCTACACACGATCGAGCTTACTGGTGTAACACAACTTGTTCGAATTATCTACCCGTGGCTTCCTCACAAATGTGATGTGTGTTCTACTTGGGGACACAAGGCTGGTGATTG
>OVAV01000621.1:0-16987 GCA_900406375.1 Iberis amara | reverse complement strand
TACTTTAGTATTAGGTACACTAGAGTGTAATTGTTTCTTTTTTTTATGGTTAGACTTTCGAGTATTTGGTTCGGTTCCAGTTATTCGGATCCTAAATTCGAACACTCAATTGATACTTTTTTAATATTTGGTTCGATTCCGGTTCGGTTCTTATCGGTTCCGGATCGGTTCAGTTCCATTTTTTTTATTCATGATTTTTTGTAGAGTTGGACTTTCAGGTACTCGGTTCGGTTCCGGTTCTTCGGATTCTAAAATTCGAATACCGAATTTATACCTTTCTAATATTCGGTTCGATTCCGGTTCGGTTCGATTCCATTTTTTTATTCATAATTTTTTATAGGGATGAGCTTTCGGGTATTCGGTTCGGTTCCAGTTCTTCGGATCTTAAATTTGAATACATTTTTATGAATTGAAATGGTTAATGAATTGAAATGTAAAAAAATATTTTTTTTTAATTAAGAATCTCAAGTTTCTTAACCATTGGAGGTAAAATTTTTAAAAATCTTAACAAAGTTTCTTAATCATTAAATTTATTAGTGGTTCTTAACCATTGCACATGCTCTTAGCCTTCACATGCATTTCATATATTTCCTCCGTTTATAATTTAGATTTTTTTTTTTGTTTTTTTATATTAAATAATGTTTTTGCTTTTCTATGTAAACATTTTAAACTATAAATCTTTCATATGTTGTTAAATAATTTTTAAATGGTAAAATTAAATGTCTTTAATGATGTTTTATAGAAGCAAACAAATAAATACGTAATATTTTGTGTTTCTTTTAATTATATTGCAAATATCTTAAACCTCAAATATATGAAACATTAGTATATAAATGTCTTGTTACCTCAAATACACACTCTCTCTAATATAATATAAATGGTAACACAATAGGATGAGTTTTACAATTTAAAGATAGGAATATGAATAGAATCGGAATTAAAGAATACTTCGAGGTTTATCTCCCATTCATGCAGAGCTTCATAGCTTTGTATGGGCGATGTTGACGATAAATGTCAAGAATAGATATTGTACTCTGTTTATTACAAATTCAATGAGCTTACTCATATAATTTTTTCATGAATGATTTGTCTTTGCGTAAGAATTGGAAGAGCTGACATCTCTAAAGAGTTATTACTCATATCTTAAACTGGTGCAATGACCCAAGGTGCAAAATTTCTTCGCAAAATCAGTTTGTAGTAGAAATAGTAAATTTTCCATTGTTTATTTACCATACTGATGTTACATTCATATGGGTTACAAAAAATGGGAACACAATTAAGAACACTTATATGGATTACAAAACTGAATGTCCATATATATAAACCGTCACTGATTCAGTTTAAACAAAACTATCACGTGGTTGTATAGTCTTTGACACTAGCTTATAATCGTTACACCTTCGGATTTAATTCCACTATGTGGAAACACTATCCTTAGACCACTTGGTAATTTAGGTTGTGATTAATATGGACTTGTAGGTAATTTTATCAAGGAGCCCACTCAATCCAAAATTAGTCTTTGTTAAATATATTTTTAAAAAGGACTCTGAACATTTATTGACTTGATTGCGTATAAAGAGGGAACTGTAAAAAAGGAGAGGCAGATGAGAGCAATAAAGAAGATAGACAGTGTCACAGCCCTGGCCTGACTAATTTCTCTTCTCCATAACTTTCCTTTATGAGAAAAAATATATATAAACTGGTCACTCAATTTCTTTATTTCCTTCATTTGCTAGTTTTCAAATGTTAAACATTTTGAGGAAAATGGTACATAAAATGAATGATGACGATCAAAATTTAACAATAAGAAACATATCTAGTGAGAGACGTAATGTGTAAGAAATTTATCCATTCAGTATGGAAGAGATTTTACCTTTTTGCTCTTTCTTTTATCAGCAAGGTCATTAATCATAAATGGTAAAGTCAGGCCCGGTCCGTGGCATAAGCGGGCTAAGCCAAGGCCTATGACCACATTTTTTTGGGAAAAAATTTGGGCCACATATTTTTCAAAGATATAGATCTTTGGGCCACATTTTTTTTAGATATATAGGTCTTTGGGTCACATAGAAAATAATTTTTTTTCAATGATAAGCCACTTTATTCTTTCGATTAGGACCACTATTTTTGTTGGACCGGTCCTGGGTAAAGTTTAGTGGATTTCAAAATATGAATGCCTCCAATCCAATCATAACTAACAGTACGACCAAGCTAGAGGAAAAATGATTATTTAATGATATTTGAACAGTAAACTCATATTTGTTCAGTTAAATCCAGTTTTTCTTTAATAACGCGTGGATAATAATTGAATACGAAGATGAGAAAATGTTCTATGGTAAATGGTTGCCATGAAAAACTTCGAACTCAAATTTTTATATATTCTTTTTGAATTATTAACAAAAAAACCTTTTACACAAAAAATAAAGCCATTTTCATACTAAATACTATTTTCTTTTTAACATCACCAAATATTGATTTGAATTTTCTAACTGAACATAAGAGAGTGTTAACTAAGTTTGAGATG
Organism: Iberis amara; assembly: GCA_900406375.1. Lineage (NCBI taxonomy): Eukaryota > Viridiplantae > Streptophyta > Magnoliopsida > Brassicales > Brassicaceae > Iberis > Iberis amara. Next base: position 14,466 of record OVAV01000621.1, on the reverse strand, counting down.
GACGATCTATCTGTACGCTTTGCAGTTTTGTCAAATCAGTAGTCATGATGAGCACTTGATTCATCTAATCTCTATGGTATGGGTCATAGTAATACTAGTACGAGAGTTAACTATTCATACTTAACTCAAGGGGTAGTAGGTGGTATGTGTTGTGAGCAAAAAGAAAAAAAACAAAAAAAAACAAGATTTATAAGAAAAAAAAGGAAATTTAATATGATTCAAAGCTAGAACAATTCTATATATTCGTGAAGCATTTAGACACTAGACACTAAGCAACTCTAAAGTCTCTAAAACTCTAAATCTAAAGAATAAGGGTGCTCCAAAATAACTCCAAATCTCTAAATTTGGAGATTTTAATAGCCAAATTTAGAGATTCAACTTTTATTTTACATATTAGTTCCTAGCTTTAGTTTTGATTCATAAATAATACTTTTAAGTTTTTTTTATTAATCATTTTAGTATTAATTTTGTATGATTTACTTTAACTATATATTAATTTTTTATATATTGTATTTTAGAAACATATAAAATAAAATATAATATTAGAATGGAAGAAAAATCACATACCATTAAAAACACACAAATATTACACAAATACAAATATATATATATTTTTTTGATGACCCTGGTATCCGGAGCCCCGAAAGACTCCGACTAGACCCAAAGCGTCCGCAGTCGCCAAGGATATCAAGGAGGTCCGCCGAATTCACCACATGTTAATTGACGGTAGCCCGGATTCGAACCTATGTGGCGGAACTCACAGCTGTGAGCCCTTTACCACAAGAGCTAGAAGCTCCGGTTCACAAATACAAATATTACAACATACTAATAGTTATGTAATTTTCAAAGTTTTGTTAATAAATATTGTATGTAATAATTAAATGATGGTTGTTTTATATTTATTTATAAAATTTATGATGTTATATAATTGTAAATAAAAATCTGGACAATATTGCAATATACAAATTTTTAATACTTCAAATTTGTAGTGTTTATTTTTTGGAGAGAAAACCATGATTCTTTAAATTTGAAGATGATGCTCTAACGACAAGAAAATCTTCTCTATCTCTAATATGATACGCAACGACATTTTAACTGTTGCTTAACAAGTAACTAAATCACAGTTCTTTCTTCGAAAATGTACTAAAGAATAAGATATTTTATATAAAAAAGAATAAGATAATTAAATATTTCATGGAAGATGAAATGAAGGCAAAAGTGATATGTAATCATTAAAATATTAATACTAACATTGATAGAGTTCCACATAACTGAACCGAATCCTACACTAAAAAATCTAAAATGTTTTTTATGCTCCATGAAAAATACAAAGAGGACACTAACTTACAAAATTTATAAAAAACCAAAACACTTACAAAAACGGGCGATCGGATTCAGCGTTTGCGTTTAGCTGTAGCATTGTAGATGTGGTGGATAGTTTTGATAATTATAGCAACGCGTAAAAGTTAGTTGTGAAGAGGATTGGGACCCGTGTGAACTACTCTCTTGTCGTCTCCATAAATGTCATCTTCTACACTCAATGGCCCACTAAACGGCACCGTTGCATCTACCAGACTCTTTCTTGGCGGCGAGACAAAGTAACGACGAGAATCAACAGAAGAAGCTGATGAAGACAAACTTATCTGAAAAATGACAAAGAATAAGAAGAAGAAGAAACACATGATCATCAAGTCCCATCTTCTAAATGTCCTTCCTTGTCTCTCTTTTCGTACAAACAACACGTGAGTCATCTCAAAGAAACCAGAAACAGACGAACATGAAGACAAAACAAATCAAATGGGACAGTCTTAGTCAAAGGTTGAGACTTTTGTCAAGAAAGATACAAGGAGAAGAAAGAAGAAGAATAAGAAGGGTTTTTATTATATTTTTTTGGAATTGAGCTTTTTGTCTTGTGGGTAAAAAAAAGAAGTATGACTTGGGTTAGAGTTGGTTAATTTCAGTGATGGGTCTTCGGATCTTTCTAAGATCTGCACTGTTGTTTCCTCTAAAAGGCAAAAGCTTTTACAAGAATTCTTTTTTTCTCTCACTTAATATGTATTGGAAGTCGTAAGCAAAGAGAGAGAGAGAGAGAGAGTGTGTGGTCTGTAGAAGAAAGTACGGCAGGCTGTATTAATAACGGCTGTCACCTCTTTGTGTTTATTCGAGGGAAGAGTCTTCGAAAGCACTCTCCTCTTTTTACTAATATTACCATTTTCTTTTATTTTCTGTTTTTCATTATAAACAAAACATTACTAATAATTGTAATTAAGGTTTTTCTTGGTAATGACGATGATTTGTGTTTTATTGGAGTATGTATATATCTAATGGTGGTAACACACTAGCCAATGTTCTTTGGAGGCATTGACTTTTGTGTTTTGAGACAGCTCACTTTCTTTAAAAATGTAATTAAAGTTAGCACCCTACACTTTTAATTTTATTATTGGTTGCTGTGGTCAAAGTAGTTGAGGTTTGGACGTTTTAGTCAATCTTTAAATTTTATACTCCTTGTTTGTGAATGTCATTAAATCACGAGGTAATATTACTATTAATTACTGTATTCAATTCAAATGATACACATCTTCATCTAACACAATAAATGCTATGCATCGTGTTCGGAGCTTTCAATACTCTAAAGTGAAATTAGACAATCGATTATGGAAACAAATTTGAGAACACAACTATAAATGGCCTTTTTTAGCTCTACTTTTCCCATGTCAACACAATGTTGGATATTTGTTTTAACAACAAAATTGAGGCTTACTATAAAGGTTTAGTTCAAAAAAAAAATACTAGTATATCACTTGCTCTTTAATATTTGAATAATTCTGAATATATGGATTCTATAAGGCAGAGATTAGGTTTTGATCATGGTTTTTACCATCCTCCTCTGGAAAGATGTGGAGGTGTTGCGGTCTTTTGGGATAGTTGTGTCAGTATTAGGCCTCCAGCACAATCCAGCCTCTATAAGAATACTTTTAAAATACAAGAAGGCAGGCAATGTTATTATCTACATTATATATATGGTCCTCCAGAAAGAACTGCTAGGAATCATTTTTGGAGATTATTAAGTAATCAAGCCTCAAGTAGCTCAATCTACTCAAATTCCTCTATATACTTAGGAGATTTTAATGATATTGTCTCAAATGAAGAAAAGTTTTTAGGACCTCTCAGATCAGAAGCTTCTTTTACCTGTTTCAAAAATATGATAAATCAGTTGGGAATTCATGATCTGAGAACCTTTGGAGGATTTCACACTTGGAGGGGACAAATGTATCATTATTCAGTGAAGACAAAAATTGACAGAGCCTTGGCTACTTTTGCATGGTCTGAAAATTTTCCATATGCTTATGTTCAACTTCTAGAATGGGGACCCTCTGATCATCGGCCTCTGTTACTTACCACTGATCACAGGAAGTGTACATGCACTCCCTTGTTTAGATATGATAATAGATGGAAATATCATCCTAGTATTAGGCAGGAGTTTCATCAAATATGGTAGCAAAACTGTCATCAGATTCACCCAGCATCTTCCGCTTCAGCTCTTAAGCAATGCAGATTGGGTCTGTCCAAATGGAAGCATCAACAACGATTTCAACATACAGAGATGGTTGAACAATTGCAACATGAACTCCACCTCGCAAATGAAGATTGTCCAGTTGATTATGCCAAGATTGGAGAAATTAAGAAGAAACTTGCTTATGCATGTCAAATGGAAGAAGAATATTGGAGAATTAAAAGCAGGACATTATGGCTAAAGGCTGGAGACAAAAACACACGTTATTTCCATCAGAAGATGAAGTAAAGGCGAACAATAAATCGGATTGCCTCAATTGAAGATGAAACAGGTACTGTATGGGATGAGGAAAAGGATATACAACGAGTTTTACAACAGTATTTTCAAAATCTTTTTACAGCACCTGAAACTAATTCTGATTTCCACCTCTTAGTTGATATGCCATCTAAAGTATTTGCAGAAATGAATCAAAGTCTCACAAAGATGGTTGATGAAATAGAAATTGTTAAAGCCTTACAACAGATGGATGAAGAGAAATCCCCAGGACCAGATGGACTAACTGCTGGTTTTTTTAAAAATCATTGGGCAACAGTTAAATCATGTGTGATCAATTTTGTCCAATATTTTTTCACAAATAGCTACTTAGATGAGGACATTAATCATACTCTGCTTTGCCTAATACCTAAAATTACCCATCCCAAATCACCAAAAGCGTATAGGCCTATTAGTTTAGCTAATGTGGCTTATAAGTTGATTACCAAGATCTTAGCAAATCGACTTAAACCATGGTTAAATTCAATAATCTCACAAAACCAATCTGCTTTTATTCCGGGGAGGCTTACTACAGATAATGTCCTAGTAGCACATGAACTTCTACACTCATTACATATTAGGAAAAGGAAGACACCATCTGTTGCAATCAAACTTGATATTGCTAAAGCTTTTGATAAGTTGCAATGGACATATATAGATTTCATTCTCAAGCAGTTAGGTTTTGCAGAAACATGGAGAAGGTGGGTGATGTGCTGTATAACCTCTGTCCAATACTCGTTGCTAATCAATGGAACCCAAAAAGGAAAATTCAGACCTACACAAGGCATCAGGCAAGGTGATCCACTATCACCTTATATATAAATCCTATGTACTGAGGGTTTGTCATATTTAATAAATAAAGCTGTCAAAGAAAAGAAAATACATGGTTTTAAGGCTAGTGGAAATGGACCACCTGTGTCTCATTTATTTTTTTGCTAATGATTCCCTATTATTTTGTAAAGCAAATGAAGAAGAGTGTAGAAAGGTGATGGAGATTTTGCAATCGTATGGACATATATCGGGCCAGAAAGTAAATTTGCAGAAATCAGCTTTGACATTTAGTAAGTGGTGCCCTTTACATGTCAAGAATCATATCAAGTTAGTTCTTGGAATTCATAATTCTGATGGTATGAGCAAATATCTAGGCTTACCAAATGTCATAGGGCGTAACAAAGCTTCTTTGTTCACTAGCATTATTCAGAGAGTAAAGAGCCAGCTTCAGTCTTGGGGAACAAAGTTATTATCTCCTGCAGGTAGGGAAACATTGCTTAGATCAGTGGTAACAGCTATACCAAATTATGCAATGTCTTGTTTTGTTTTGCCAGCCAAGGTAATTAAGGAGTTAACAAGATTAATGAGGCAATTCTGGTGGGCTTCCAGTATTGAGAGATATAAGATACATTGGGTGAAATGGGATATTGTCACTCAATCAAAAAAGAATGGAGGAATAGGATTTAGAGATTTCCACGACTTTAATATTGCATTAATAGCCAAACAAAGCTGGAGATTACTCACAAAGCAAGACACTTTGTTGGCTACAGTGTATAAAGCAAAATACTACCCTAGATGTTCATTGTTGGAGTCCTATGCTGGAAATAGATCAAGTTATGCTTGGAAAGGCATCATTAAAGGTACTCAACTCCTAAAACAGGGACTTCATTGGACACTAGGAAATGGTTGTTCTATTCGAATATGGGAAGATAAATGGTTGCCAAAGCATCCATATGCAGCTGCTAAGATTATCAATGAAAATTCAGATATGAGTCTCACAGTAAATAACCTTCTGACATCTGATGGTTTATCATGGGATCAAGCTAAGCTACAACAACATTTACACCCGGATGATGCAGCTCTTGCTATGTTGTTAAGACCCTCTTTGTTGGGATTCAGTGATAAAATTACTTGGTCATTTACTAAAGATGGGAACTATAGTGTTAGTTCTGGCTATCATTTGAGCCATTCAATCCGAGTTCAGCCATCCCAACCCAATCTACCTATATTTTCTCAGATATGGAAGTTAGCCATTCCTCTAAAGCTACGCCATTTTCTATGGAAATTGCTTCAGAAGGTTTGGATGTGCTATAAGCTTTATCACGAAGAGGTATCAGATTGAATTCTCTGTGCCAATTCTGTGGGGATTTCCCAGAAGATATAAATCACATATTCTTCACATGTAGAGTTGCAAGGGAAGTTTGGTCCCTCTCTCCTATTACCAATCTAAACCTAAATTGTTTAGGTAGTATCCTGTCAGGCAATCTTGAGTATGTACTAAATCTTTCTTTACAGGATGCACTACCAGAACATAAGTATCGATGTTTGGCGCCTTATATCCTATGGAGATTATGGAAAATGAGGAATTCTTTGCATTTTAAGGGCCAACTTCAAAGTATTCCAGAAGTAATTTCAAGAGCTTTGATAGATATGAAAATGTGGGAAGAGGTACAAGAAGATCAGAATCAACTAGAAGATACCCAAGTTACAACCTTATATGCACATAAAAGATCATTTCAGGTTGCACATACTGGACTCCAATGCTTCACTGATGCATCTTGGAAATCTGTAACTGAATCAGTTGGTATAGCCTGAATCCTTTGTCAAGGAGATAAGAAAATTCTTAGAGGAATGAGTAGTGTGCTACCAACTCAATCAGTATTAGAGGCAGAGCTTATAGCTATTAAAGAAGCCAGTCTAGCATTGACAAGATTGGGTTATTCGCATTTCCCACTTTATTCTGATTGTCATCAAGCAATTTCAGCATTATCAAAGGCAATGATCAATGGATTGGATAACCATCTGATACAAGGCATGTCATCTCATCTCCACGATATTCTTCAAGTTTCAAAGCAGGCTGCAATCTCTTTCTATTTTGTATCAAGGGAATATAATGTTGTATCGGATGCTTTAGCTACTAATGCTCGTAGAACCAAATCTAGAATGACTATCCAATATATGTAGTATGTAACACATTTTGATTTTTAATATTATGGAGACAAAAAAAAAAAATCATGCATTTTTTTTGTTTGAAACCTTTCGTCACTAAAATGCACTAGTGACACTAAACTTTTATTTATTTATCTGATAATATAGAGTTTTCATTTAAAAAAATAGTTGATTGCATGAATATACAATTGAAGTTCCAATATTAGGCAAATGTACAATTGTTTGTATAATTAGTTTTCCAACAACAAATATGACACTCATATCTCTTTCCTACCATCACTCCGTCACACATGTTCTCTTCTCTCTCCCTCTCCCTCATTTCTTTTTATTTTTGCAAATAAAAACATGTAAAAAAATAATATAATCACAAAAGTTACATAAAAAAACATAATTTTTTTATAAATCTAACATGACTAAAATAATTTAAAACGGATTTATATTTTTTGAAAAGTGAATAGTAAAATTTGGGTAATGAAATATAAACTCAGGAATAGTCGAACTACTGAAAATAATAGTCGGACTATCTCTGTATACAAACTCTAAACCCCAAAATAGAAACTATAAACCCCAAAATAGAAACTCTAAACCCCAAAATGGAAAATCTAAACCCCAAAATATAAACTGAAAACCCCAAAATATAAACCAAAAACCCCGAAATATAAACCCAAAACCCTAAAATAGAAACTCAAAACCCCAAAATATGAACTCAAAACCCCAAAATATAAACTCAAAACCTCAAAATATAAACTCAAAACCCCAAAATATAAACCGAAAATCCCAAATATAAACTCAAAACCCCAAAATACAAACTCAAAACCCCAAAATATAAACTAAAAACCCCAAAATATAAACAAAAAACCCCCAAAATATAAACCCAAAATATAAATCCAAAACTCCAAAATAAAAACCGAAAAACCCAAAATATAAACCAAATATCCCAAAACCCCAAAATGTAGACTCCAAAAATAAATAAGGCTACAAAAAAAGTTGGATTAGCAAAAAAAACCTAAACTAGCAAAANCAAAATATAAACTCAAAACCCCAAAATATAAACCGAAAATCCCAAATATAAACTCAAAACCCCAAAATACAAACTCAAAACCCCAAAATATAAACTAAAAACCCCAAAATATAAACAAAAAACCCCCAAAATATAAACCCAAAATATAAATCCAAAACTCCAAAATAAAAACCGAAAAACCCAAAATATAAACCAAATATCCCAAAACCCCAAAATGTAGACTCCAAAAATAAATAAGGCTACAAAAAAAGTTGGATTAGCAAAAAAAACCTAAACTAGCAAAAAAAAAAAACCTAAACTAGCAAAAAAAAATTGTCTCGAAAAAAAGGTGTGCCTTAATGTTAGACTAAAAAATATATAATGCCACATGTTTTAATTGAAAGTTATAATGATATTTTTTTAAAAAATAATAGAAAACCTATGTAGTAGATGTTAGTTTCCTAATTTTAGAGTATATAATGTATATTGAGTGCAATTTTCCTTAAAAAAAATACAACTTTCCTTTCTTTATAACCCAAAAACTTGAGCGCCATAAAGAATAGCCGCCTTTTCTTATGAGCACAACCTTCTACATCACGTTGATAGGACTATATGGTGAGACCAACATTGTCGAGAGCCCTCTTGACTCTTATTGCTTCAGCCTAGGACTCCTAACGAATCACTGACGAAATTTGCATCAAATTACGGTGAGAAACGGAGAAAGGAAGCATTTGCATGCGGCGAATTAAGAGTTATACCTCCATCATAGAAAGAAAATCGAGGGTTCGAAGCTGAGTACGAAAATTATTCGTCGAATAGATTAATGTTTTCCAGAAGAACATGGGACTTTGCAGTTAAGGTTCTTACCTGAGAGCGATGGATATGGTGCGGTGAAGCTAAGTCATTTCGGACGGAGTTCTTAGATCTTTTCCTCCAACGGTAGCTCCACCTCCTCCTCAACGGTTTCTCATGGTAGAGGCTTTACCGAAATTTTTTTTCCTCCCTCGAAGTTCTCCTCACCATGGCGGAAAAAGACGGTTCATGTGTCTTGCCATTCAAAATCCGCTAGTCGGCTACAAAAGTTCGCTCTTTAGTATATCCACAATTTTTGACTTGCAGCGACTATTAGGTATAGCCTAGGGGTTTTCTTGATTCAGGTTACTAGGTAAATATATTCTCGGTTTAGTTTAAATCTTTCTAGTTTGTTGTTATTATTTGATTTTGATCATTAATGATCTAAAAGAATAGATATAAAATTGAAAATTTAGCTAAAATATGCATTAAAAACATAAGATAAGATGATACTTAAAATGAACAAATATTAAATTCTAAAACTATAAATATAATAAAAAAATATTAATATAGAACACATCTAAACTAGAATATTATATTTTTTACGTATAAAAAGACAATATAAAATCATATAGTATATTATCTATCATTACTATTAAATAAGTCAACTTGTAATTTGACAAAAACAAAAAGTCAACATGTAATATAAAACACTATATTTTTTTTTATAAAAATGATCCAACTCAAACCTAAATATAAGCTTCAAACTGTATAAATAAGCTCAAAACATAATAATGATGTTCAAAATAAAAATAGTGTAGAATTTACTATGGGCTTTATATACGAGAACTTACAAATTAAAACTTCTTCAATCTTGTTTTAACTGTTTTTCTAGAGTTTTTTTTTTGTTTCAAATTATCTATCTTTTTAGGTTTTCTATGAAAAATAAATGCATTTTATTTTTCTGACCAATAGAATAATTGCAGTAAATATTTTGATTTTTTGGTTTAGAATACTTATTGTTGTTTTTATGAAAAATATAATTTTTTTAATATGTGTGAAATAACTTTAAACAACAGAGTGTTTACATATTTGTCTGTTTTAGTAATTCTAAAATATGATGTGGGGGTGGGGGAAGAAATTTGAACAAAAAAAAGGGCTGGGGAAGAATATATGCTTTATGATAATAAGCTTCGATCAAATTTTTTTTTTTGAAGAATTCAGAACAAAAAAAGATGGAAGGAGTTTTAAAATACATGGAATATTTTTGATATGTAAAGCCCAACTTTCACTTAGACTCCACTTTATCATCATTCGACGCCAACGAATCCGGACTTTTACCATCATCTTCTACATTCCATATGGGCTTGGTTTATAAAATCATTACAACATGTTGGTTAGTATCTTAATTTATCGTTTTTTTTGTTATCTATTGCAATTGTTGTAGAATGGGCTTATGAGTTTTAATAAAAGGAGTGGGTTTGAGAGTCACTTAGTCAAAGGCCCAAGATGACTCTGTTCTTGTTTAGCCTATTAATGAAGCCGTAGAAGACGTCATTCGCGCGTGAAGCTCTAAATCAGTGTCTTGATGTAATCTTTACTTGTATAACAAATTTTGAGCTTGGGTTAGTTAGGAATTAGATCTGTTGAGCTAGAGCTTGGGGATTTGGTGTATAAGTAGTCTTTAGTTCATCTTTGAAAGGTTATCGGGTAGATAGAGAGAAGTGAGTGTGAGTTTTGTAACCAGAGGTTTCTTTATCGGAGTTAGTGGATTCTGGGAGCGGTCCCGACGTGAGTAGGCTGTTATCATCTGATAGTGGAGGCCGAACACGTAAAAGATCTTTGTGTTCTTTAATTTTCAGCTCAAGCGATTTCTTAGTTCATTGTTTGTTTTGGAATCAAATGGGAGATTGTTCATCGGAGTTCAACAATTGGTATCAGAGCATCTGGTTCGGTGGCCTTAACAACAAAGATCGAAGATGATGTCATCCGCAAGATTCGAGGTTGAGAAATTCAACGGAAGTGGAGACTATGCAATATGGAAGGAGAAGCTTGTCGCATATATGGAGATTATGGGAATCTCATATTCTTTTTCAAGTACATAAACAACGAAGACCAAAGATTCTGAAGATTCGAAGAAGAGAGCAGAAGATGAAGCTGCACTTGAGAGGAAAAGGAAAACAAGAAGTAAAATCATCCTTAATGTAATATTTCAAGTTCTCGGAAAGATAATCAAGCAGAAGACCGCCATCGCTATGCTAAATGCCATGGACAAAATGTATATGTCAAGCACCTTGACAAGCAGACTTCACAAGAAGGAGAAAATTCACAGTTTCAAGATAAGTGAAGGTACAAATATAGATCCAAGCATAGATGAATTCCTTAAGTTGATTGTAGATCTGGAGAATGTAGGATGTGAAACTTCTGATGAGGATCAGACTATGATGTTATTAATGAAATTGCCATCCTCCTATAGTGGGATGCGAGATAGCTTAAGGTATAGCAAAGCTAGTCTATCTTTAAAGGATGTGTTAATAGCAGTTCAATCAAAGAAATTAGAAACTAATTCTGGAGAAAGATCACCAAAGAAGACATGTGATGCATTGTTCATAAAAGGAAAAGCTACTCAGAAAGGAAAAGGAAAAGGAAAAAGAAAATTTCAGTCTAAAAAAAAGGAAACAAGAACAAGACGAAGATCAAGACTGAGAAGGCATGTTGGTTGTGTGGTGAAAAAGGGCATTTCAAATTGCAATGTCCAAAGAAGGAAAGTGAGTTTAAGAAGATAGACATTCAACATGGTGAATCAGCGTTAATTGATGAAGCAGAAATCAAGGTTGATGTGTTGAATGTAACAGAGGCTCTGAGTGTAACAAACACTAATATGGAGTCAAACTGGATAATAGACTCAGGGTGTACCTATCACATGACATGGAAAAAGGAGTGGTTCTTGGATCTAGATGAGTCAGAGAAAGGTAAAGTGAGGATGGTTAATGACACTTTATCAAATGTTTAAGGAATTGGTTCAGTAAGACTAATAAATGAAGATGGCTCAGAAGTAATACTGACAAATGTCAAGTTTATTCCGAATGTCAAAAGAAATATGATCTCACTAGGAACACTAGAAGCTTAGGGATGTAACTTTAGATCAGAAAATGGAATTTTGAGTATATTTAAACATGAGAGAACTATTTTTAGAGGAAGAAGGATAGGTTCTCTGTATTTTCTGATAAGGAAGCTAGACACAAATGGTTCAGTGACATTTTTGAATAATGTCAACATAGATGAGACAAAGATTTGGCACAACAAGTTAGGTCACATGAGCCAGAAAGGTTTAGTCATACTCATAAAGAAAGGCTACATAGACAGAACCAAAGGCACACCAGTGGATTACTGTGAAGATTGCATCAAAGCACATAGAAAAAGTTCTAATACAGAGATACACACACCAAAGTATCCTTTGGATTATATATAAACAAATTTGTGGGGATCTACTTTTGTCCCCAAATCTTTAGGAAATTGTCAATATTTTCTTAGTATAATAGATGACTATAGTATAAAAGTTTGGATTTATTTTCACAAGAGCAAAGATGAGGCATTTACTAAATTCAATGAATGGAGAGTGATGGTGGAGAATCAAACAAACAGAAAAATTGAAAAGGTATGGTCATATAATGGCTTAAAATTTTGCAATAATCAGTTTGATTCTATGTGCAGTGAACATGGAATAGTAAGGCACAAAACAATTGCTCATACTCCACAACAAGATGAAGTAGCTGAGAGGATGAATCCCACAATCATGGATAAGGTACGTTGTATGCTCAGTGAATCATGTTTACCAAAAACCTTCTAGGCTGAGGCAGCTGCCAGAGCAGTACACCTTATAAACAAATCACCATCCACTGCTATCAAATGTGAGATACCATATGAACTATGGTATAACTCTAAACCCTACTATTCTAATCTTAAAAGATTTGGTAGTTTAGCTTATGTTCATTCTGATGATGGTAAACTAAACCCTAGAGCTAAGAAAGAAATTTTTCTAGGTTATCCTAGTGGAGTTAAGGGTTACATAATATGGTTGATAGATGATCAAAAGTGTATTGTTAGTAGAAATGTTATTTTCAAGGGCTGTGTGTTGTTTAAAGATGTGAAGTAGGTACAAACATAAAACAAGAATTCAGTTGAGCTAGAACTACAAAGCTTAAATCAAACCAGGCCAGAAACTGAACTAGGGCATCAGGAACTGATAATGAGCCAGAAGAAGAAGATCATAATGAAGACGCAGAAGTAGATCCACCAAGCATGCAGAACTATGCTTTAGCAAGAGAAGAAGTTATAAGAGAAATAAGAAGACCTACAAGGTATGATGATAGTCTGCAGATTGAAGATATCATGTTTACCACTGAAGATGGTGAAATCAAGGAACCTAGAGACTATGCAAAATCTATGAGGGACAGTCATTGGGACAAATGGGAAGAAGACATGAAGGAAGAGCTGGAATTTCTAAGTAATAACCACACATGGGTTCTGATGGAGAAGCCACAAAAACAAAAGATAATATACTGCAAATGGAATTATAAATGGAAAGAGGGTATACATGGGGTGGAGAACCTAAAGTTTAAAGCCAGGCTTGTTACTAAGGGATACTCTCAAAAAGAAGACATCAATTACAATGAGATATTTGAACCTGTTGTCAAGCATGTTTCTATTCGATTGCTACTATCAGTTGTGGCTCATAAGGACTTAGAATTAGAACAACTAGACGTCAAAGCAGCTTTCTTGTATGGATAACTAGAAGAAACAATGTACATGAAGCAGCCACAAAGATTCATTGCCAAGGAAAAGAAGACAAGGTCTTTTTGCTCAAGAAATCACTATATGGATTAAAACAAAGTCCAAGACGGTGGAAAAAGAAGTTCAATCAGTTTATGAAGACGTTCATTTCAAAAGGAACAACCATAATATTTGTGTGTATGTTAAGAAGTTATAAAATGACTCTTACATATACCTTCTATTATATGTTGATGATATGCTAATCATATCTTAAGATAAGCTGGAAATACAAATGATAAAGGGAAGATTGAACTCTATGTTTGAAATGAAGGACTTGGGTAGAGCTAAGAGGATATTAGGTATGAACATCAAAAGAAACAAAAAGGAGTCTACATTGGAGCTATCACAGAAAGAATATGTTGAGAAGATCCTTAAATTGTTTAATATGGATGAAGTAAGACCTGTACAGACACCTCTTAGTGCTCATTTCAAGTTAAGAGCAGCCACAGAAGAACATATGAAGCAACAACATCATTTCATGAGGACAATGCCTTACGCAAATGCAGTAGGAGCATTATGTACATGATGATTGGAACTAGGCCAGACTTAGCTTATCCAATAGGATTTGTAAGTAGATATATGGCTAATCTTACAAAGAAACATTGGAGTGCAGTTAACTGGATATTCAAGTATCTAAAGGGGACTATAGGAACCAAACTGGTATTTTCAAAAGGGAGAGATATTGATAGGTTCAGGTTTTAATTCCTAAAACTACATTGCAGAGAACAGATACTTGTAATATAGTTTAGGGTCGAATCCCACAGAGACCAGACAATGCGACTCTCAGTTCTAGGTTCGATTCTAGCTAAAATAGAATAAAAGAGATTGCTGCGAACGATTGTAAAATGAAAGACATTAATTAAAAAGTAGATGTAAATCAATAAACGAAAATGCTAGGCGTTAGGAAAGTTCCACATGTATTCAGGTTTGAAGTTCAGGTTGATNCCAGACAATGCGACTCTCAGTTCTAGGTTCGATTCTAGCTAAAATAGAATAAAAGAGATTGCTGCGAACGATTGTAAAATGAAAGACATTAATTAAAAAGTAGATGTAAATCAATAAACGAAAACGCTAG
>OVAV01000620.1:0-10900 GCA_900406375.1 Iberis amara | reverse complement strand
CCAACTTAAACCGATTTTAAATCATCTAACGGCTACTTCAAGTAAATCAACAATAAGAACTAAATATTTGAACAACAACAAAAAAAAAAATCTTGTCTTTTCAGTTATTTGACAGGAAACAATCTAACAGGAGCTGTTCCAAACTCTTTTGTCGAAAAAAACCAAAACGTGTATGAATACATATCTCATATCTCTGTTATATTGCCAATTAACCAACTTAATAAGGATTTGAAAAAATTGTATAATTTTTGTCTTCTTGATGTGTGCAGAGATGTTTCTTTCAACAACTTCAATGATTCAAGTTCGATTCCTAAGACTGATGATTGTGTCCGAGATAGTTTGTAAGTTCAATTAAAGTACTCTTATGTTCAGAAACTTCGAAGAAAATAACATTGTTTTTGCTTCATTTTCTAGTAATTGGGTTGAAAGCTTCTCCAATGAGGATAAAGCGTAAGTTAAACCATAACTTTGTAGTAAAATGGCTCTATTGAGTGTTTTGGTTTACGAATCGGTTCGGTTCGTTTTTTTATTTCTTTTCGGTTTTATAAAAACTAAACGTTTGAACCCAATTGAAATACGGTTTGGTTTCGGTTCGATTTTAGTTTGGTTTGATTTCTGTTTTCTATTTTGATTCTAATCCAGTTTTTCGTTTGAAAGATATTAAATATACACAAATAATTATTTATTGGACGTTACTTGTTTAGTAACAAAATATATATCTTTTACACATACATACAAATTTTTCTATATTTTTCAGTTTATCATGTTTCGGTTTTTTTTGTTAATCAATAATGGTTTCGATCTGGTTTAGGTTAAAGTTGTTCAGTTTCTTAAATACTCAAACCTAAAAGTTTTTAAAAGAATTTCGATTATGTTTCGGTTTTACTTTTTCGATTTAGTTCGGACCGGTTTTTTAAGTTCCAGTTTATTTACCTATCCCTAAGTAAACTAATTGATGCTCATAATGTGTTTTTCAGACACAATGAATCATCATGTTATCTTCACAACTTCCCTTGTCATGATCCTAAAAAAGATCGTAAGCAATTAATTTATATTATATTGTTTGGTACAAAGTCAGATCATTAATTGTTCTTGATTAAACAAAATGCAATTTTCTTGTAGATATATACAAATTGTACATAAACTGTGGAGGAGAGCAAGTAAAAGTAGCTAAAGATAAAACATATGAGGCTGATACAAATAATGGAGGTGCTTCTTGGTTCGAACTTGGCCTTGATAAACACTGGGCAGTTAGTAGCACAGGGAACTTCATGGATGATAATATTAATAATGATGTTTACATAAAGAAAAACACATCAAGATTATCAGTTAATGCTTCATCATCTTCAATCTCTGAGGTTTACAAAACAGCTAGAGTCTCTCCTTTATCTTTAACTTACTATGGACTTTGTCTTGGAAATGGAAACTACAATGTTAGTCTACATTTTGCTGAGATCATATTCACTGATGACAATACATTCTCAAGTCTTGGCAAACGTTTATTCGATATTTATATCCAGGTACATCTATTCGAATCAATAGTATATTCTAAGAAAATAAAATAAAAATCAATAGTATATTTTATTTACTATGTAAATCATAAAACATAGTGGAATTCCATAAAATACCATAAATATTTTATATTTCAATAATATCACAAACTCTCAATTATTTCAAATTATTATTAAAATGTTTTTCTTCCAAAAATACCATATACATATAATTGATTTTTAAGGGTTTAGAATTTAAATTTTTGGGTTTGAGTTCATCAAATAGAGTTTATGATTTAGTTTTGAAGGGGATGGAGTTTGGTTTTGGAGATTTTGGGTTTAAATTTGAATTTTTAAAGTTTTTAAAAAATTGTGGTATTTTTGGAACAAATACATTTTATGGTATTTTTGGAATAATTTAAGAGAATGTGTTATTTTTGAAACATACCTAGTTTTTTGTGGTGTTTTTTTTTTAAAATCCCCTTAAACATATTGTATAAAAGTTTTGTTCGGTTCGGTTCGGCACTCGGTTTGTTCCGTTCGGTTTTCCCTTTTCTTAAGTTCAGTTTTTTCGGTTCGAAAATCTTAATTTCGGTTAAGTTTTGGTTAATTTTTTATTATTCGGTTCATTTTTGGTTAATTTTGGTTCATCCGGTTAATTTAGCAAGTCCGGCTCAATTCAGTACGATTAATTTAGTATAAAATAAAATTGTTGCCAAACCAAACCAAACTGATTTTTAAAAGTTGCCAAGTTGAATTGAAATAACCGAATAAACCGAATTGTCGATTCAGTTTAAATGCCCACCCCTAGTCTATGTAAATCATAAAAACATATTGTAAACTTACTTTGTTTCATATGTTCATAGGATAAGTTAGTGTTTAAAGATTTCAATATTCAAAAAGAAGCTGGTGGAACTGGTAAACCAATTATACGAACGTTTCCAGTAGAAGTAAAACAACATAATTTGAAGATTGGTTTGAGATGGGCTGGTAAAGGAACAACAGGCATTCCAAGTAGAAGTGTTTATGGTCCTATGATCTCAGCTATATCAATTGAACCAAGTAAGTTTTTTTTTTTTTATGGTTACTAGCCAATTTTAAAATTGGATCATGGAATTGGATTGATGATTGCATTTTCTTGTGGCAGATTTCAAACCGCCGGTTTATCATAATATGAAATCTATCATACTTAAAGCAGGAACACCTGTTGTTGCAGCTACATTTCTTTTGCTTATCATAGTGATTATATTCTGGAAAAAAATACGCGACAAAAATGCTATTGACAAAGGTTCGTTGGCTTTGGTTTTTTTTTTTTCCACATTTGGGCCACAACATACCAATCTAATGGTCAATTCTTATATTATTGTGGGCACGGAGACTCAATCCAAATTATTACAAAACACATGAATTATAGTAATTTTATATAATTTAAAATTTCATATATATATATATATATATATTAAATTGATTTAAAAAATTTATTTGTTTAGCTTATATTGTGATTCATTATTTTTTAGTTTCGCAAAAGATCATAATTTATCAAAAATCTACGAAAAATAAGTTATAGAATACTAATTTAATATAAATTCTTAAAATACTACAAAGACATAGGTCGTAAATAAATATTTTTATTAAAACTATTTTTTGCAAATTTAAATTTTGAAATTGAATCTAGTTATAAACAAACTTATTTTGTATTTGTCTATGACTAAACAGAGCTAAGAGGTTTAGATCTTCAAACTGGAAGTTTCACTCTAAGACAGCTAAAAGCAGCCACAGATAATTTTGATGTAACAATGAAGATTGGTG
Organism: Iberis amara; assembly: GCA_900406375.1. Classification (NCBI taxonomy): domain Eukaryota; kingdom Viridiplantae; phylum Streptophyta; class Magnoliopsida; order Brassicales; family Brassicaceae; genus Iberis; species Iberis amara. The sequence goes on along the minus strand of OVAV01000620.1, from coordinate 7,601 downwards.
AAGGTGGATTTGGCTCTGTTTATAAGGTAACTCACTTATTTATGAAAACTTTATAGTAAAATTAGAAGATGAATGTTAATAAGATGGTCCATTCTAATTGTGTAGGGTGTTCTATCAGAAGGAAAACTAATTGCAGTTAAACAACTTTCCTCGAAATCGAAACAAGGAAATCGCGAATTTGTAAATGAAATAGGAATGATCTCAGCTTTACAACATCCAAATCTTGTGAAGCTATATGGATGTTGTGTTGAAGGAAACCAATTGATATTGGTATATGAGTATTTGGAGAATAATTGTCTATCTCGCGCATTATTCGGTATGTTTCTCAATTATTTGATATGTTAAATTATACTCCCTCCGTTCTTAATTATGGTATGTTTTAAAGAATTCTTTTGTTTCTAAATAGACGATTTTCTAAAATTTCATTGAAGTTTTAATTGTAAATTACAAATTTCAAGATTGAAAATTTGTGGGTTTATTAAAATACTATTAGTTTAAAATCATAGAAAATTGTTCATTTAGGAAAACGGTGTATCTATGAATAACAATAATTGTGTTTTCTTAATATATGTGAAAAACTTAAAACATCCTATATATAAAAACAGAGGGGGTATAATTTAGTGGCATGAATGCTCAAAATATTGTGATTGTGTTTTGTAGGAAAGGAAGAGAGTTCTAGAGTGAAACTAGATTGGTCAATAAGGAAGAAGATTTGTTTAGGTATAGCTAAAGGACTAACATTTCTCCATGAAGAATCTAGGATCAAGATTGTACATAGAGATATAAAGGCAAGTAATGTGTTACTTGATAAGGATCTTAATGCAAAAATCTCGGATTTCGGTTTAGCTAAGCTGAATGATGATGGAAACACACACATTAGCACCCGAATCGCAGGGACTGTGTAAGTCTCTTTGAACTTAAAAGCTCATTCAAGTAGAGAGTTCCGAAAATCGTACTTTGCTTGATATTTTCATATGGGTTGCAGAGGCTATATGGCTCCTGAATACGCAATGCGCGGTTACTTAACTGAAAAAGCAGATGTTTATAGCTTTGGTGTGGTTGCACTCGAAATCGTAAGTGGAAGAAGTAATACAAGCTTTAGGCCAAGTGAAGACTTCGTTTATCTTCTTGATTGGGTAAAACAAACTCAAACCACTTGATAAATTTTAAATTTTTGCTAACTTTGTGTTAGGATTATGAGACTTCAATGTTTCTGTCCCTTTATGTTTTCGATGTGTGATATTATAACATTAATACGCCCTTTCGAGATAATGAGCATCGTTAGCCATTAATCTCGAGTTGGTTTGGACAAGACTGGTGCGACTAATTTCGGATCGGGCCGCGTATTGAATCGGGTTCTGATATCATGTTAGGATTATGAGTTTCTAACTTAAAATTAACTGGGAATAAATGGATTAGCTCATATTCTTTATAAATAGGTTGGTTTGGGCAAGGCTGGTGGGACTAATTTCAGGTCGAGCCGCATATCGGATCAAATATGATATCATGTTAGAATTATGAGTTTCTAATTTAAAATTAATTGACAATAAATGGATTAACTCATATCATTTTTTTTTGTCACCGATTAACTCATATCATTTATATATTAGTCTTTGATTTTTTATGTTTTCAATGTAGAATATTATATTTCTAATACTTTGTTTACACGTAGGCTTATGTTTTGCAAGAGAGAGGATGCTTACTAGAGCTAGTTGATCCAACATTAACTAGTGATTACTTAGAAGAAGAAGCTATGTTGATGTTGAATGTAGCTTTAATGTGCACCAATGCGTCGCCGACACTAAGGCCTACAATGTCACAAGTGGTGAGTCTCTTAGAAGGAAAGACAGAAATGCAAGAGTTGTTGTCGGATCCAAGCTTCTCTACTGTTAATCCGAAGCTTAGAGTCTTAAAGAACCATTTCTGGCAGAATGAGTTGAGTAGAACGTTGAGCTTTCCTACAAGTGGACCTTGTACTACCTCTGTTAATTCACAAGTTGATGCTGAAGAGAAGACTGAAGTGTCTGGTTGAGTTGTTATATAACAAATTTTCAAGTGAGAATTGTAGGATTGGTGAAGTTGTTTACCAACCAAAAAACAAAAGAATGTTTTTTTTTAAAGAGTATGAGCTCAATATTGTGATATGAAATTAGATTGATCAAAATCAGATGAAGGACTTAATACATAAAAATTTTAGACAAAAGTAATGCACATTTTGATCTCTTTAATCTAGTATCCAAATCATATTAAAGGAAATATTTACATTTGTAAATCAAGTTACTAGATTTAAATCTTAATTTGGATGAAGAAATAACCATAAATTGAACAACAAATATCATTTTTTAACTACTTATATTATTTTCACTACATATTGATTGATACTAATTTTATACACACCGTCTTATATTATATAAAAAATTTAAATCTATATATATAATGGGAAAGTTACTCTTTCCCCTTCAAAGAGCCACCNCTTTTTTTTAATCATTAATGTTATCTACTTTTTAATTCTAAGCTTATTAATCACATTTATTTTCATATCCAACATTATGCGTATTATACCCACATATATGAGCCTAATTACAGTTAAAAATCGAATGAATTTATTAGCAAAAAAACTCCATCGCCTATGTATTGAGTCAACATGTAACGTTCGTTCCTACGATGGTGGCCAAACACTTAGGTTCAAATTCAATGTCTTCTCCCTTCTAAAACATATCAAAGGTGATGACTAACAAAAAAATACTTTATATATATAATGAGAAAGTTTTTATTCTCCCTTTAGAACTCGACCTAAGCAATTTTTTGTAGATCCCATAACTTATAGAATTATAATTTGTTGATGAAAATAATAGTGTATGAGAATGTAATTCATAAATCATAATCCTTCTTTTATAGTGTTTTAAGTTGTGGCCCGATATATTATATATACCTTCTATCCCATTACACTATAAATACAAAAAATTACAATTTCATTTTATTTATATATTACTAAAAAAACTTTTGTTGGATCCCAAAATAACACAAAACATATATTACTTTACGTAATATGTATTAAAAATCGCATATTAATATATATTTAAATTGGAATATTATGACTACTTGTCCTTTGTGGTATTTAAAGATCAATTTTGTTCATTTAAAAAAAAAGAAATTATTCATGGAAAATAAGAATCTAGAACCGGAAATAAAAAATATCCTAACTTATCAAAAATTGATATTCAAAGACCACGAATTTGGATTAATGCAATGTTTTTCGGATACATATATCATAAAGCAGTTGTATATCATGACCAACCCACATCTAACTAAAACAAATGAAAAACTAAAATTGACCAAAAAAGTGGATTAGAAAAAAATCATACTCTTTCTATTTTAAAAAGATAGTAGCTTTTTGAAAAAAAAAATTGTAACAGAAGCCAAAATGGTAGTTCTAGCAACAACAGTGACGGTCAATGTGAATAACTTTTTATAATTCAAATAATCATAATTGTAAAAAAAATAAAAAGAACAAAAAACCCGTACATAAAACTAACAGCAACAAATACATAAAAGAGTCTTAGCCAGAAAATAAAATAAAAAAGTAAATCACCCGCTCACCCGCGCGAAGCGCGAGTATATACATCTAGTATATATAATTAGGAAGAGTTAAAAAACCGAAATCCTTTCCGAAATGATAAATCCGCACAAATTTTAATAGATTTTAAGCATAGCATTATTCTCGAAAAAAATAATGATTTAGTAATTTTACAAATTTTTTCAACTTCAATTCTTGTATTTATGAGGTATTTGTTATTTGAAAAAAAAATTATTTGTATGTTTTTTTCTCTTCCTCTTTTGCCATACAAGATGGATCAAATATTATACGAATATATTCGGTCAAATCCAATTGTTCTCAACACGGTGCAGTATAGAATATGAACAAAGTCGACTTATCTATTTACATTGACGTCGACGACTAGATCTATAAACTCTGGCAAATCTCAAAATGTCTTAATATGTCCAAGATTTTAATCACCAAGGGTCAGTTTGTTTCTTTTAACTTTTTATCTAAATCCTAATGATGCAATATCCAAATTAGTAATCCATAAGTGTGGTATACTAGTACAAATACTAAAGATGGAATTTTCAAATTCGAATTCAATTAAAAACTACAAATTATCTATTAGATAATTAAATTTTAAATAATGATTCGACGAAGATATCTAACGAACTACATCATTCTAAAATTATCTAAGCAAAAGATCCGAAATAATTTAGTGAAAGTAGTCTAGTGGTACAGGATCAAACTTTTGGAATTGGTCACATTCTACTAGATTTTTTTTTTATAACTATGAGTAATTCGGGCGAATCCGACTAATCCCACAAATATGCAAGTTCGTGTAGTACTTGCATAAATATCTAAGATTAATTCAGAGCCCACTAAACCATAAGCAATGTTCAAGTTCTGAATCAATTCCTTTTAATTTCAAATTTTGGTGTCGTTGTCCGAGTCCTTCCCGCGTGCCATAAATGACCTCATGAGACCTAGATCGTCATCTTTCGCTCAGCCACCATGGACTAGAAAAATATTTCTTTTACAATATGTCTCCTACGTACCAAAGGCTTGAACCATGATCTCTTTGTAGTTTGTACACAAGGCACAAAGAAACCACAAGGCAACAACACCATTAGTAGTTATACTAGCTAGATTTGAATCTCACTAGAAACTATAAATTATTTACTGGATCAGTTGGTTTCTAGATTTTGATTCAAATGATTCAGAAGATTGAAAATATCTAATTGAACTACATCATTGTCTGGATAAAAATCTGAAATATATGAGTTATAAATATATATATATATATATAAAAAGTTATGGTGATGTTGCAATTGTTAAGTGGTATATAATTTATAAAAATGAATTAAGAAATAATCATATTATCATAACATCTTTCAAAATAATTTACTACCCTCACTATATGTTTTTGGAACTCTAGGGTGTATAGATTTATTAATTCCAACTAGAATATGTATGTATTGTCATGTGCACGTGTGAGTGTATTTGTGTATATGTGTAATTTACAGGTAGAAAAAGATTAAGAAGTAAGCTTTTACACAGAGATATAAAAAAAAAGCTGAGAGGGGACGGTGCAATTAATTGACAAGGAATCAGATTCCCACACCACTAATGTTCTTACTTTTCTTTCATGTCCTTATCATTTCTTCCACGTTTTATGTCTTAAATTATCACTCAATTATTAATATTTAAAAATGTTTCTATCATTTAGGTAAATGAAAACACATACTACAACCCTAGACTAAGGCAGACCTCATATATCAATTTCGCTTGAAGAAGCAAAATTCATTATTGTGTAGTGTGTGTACCCGTTTATCATAATTTTTCGTTTCAATATATTTGTAGTTTATGGCTTTTACACAAAAATTATGAAATTCATTTAATTTAAGTTTTTTATATAAAAATTGTATTCCATAACAAATAAACCAATAATAAATCATTATGAAAAATACAAATGGTCAAAAAATATGAATATACAATAAATTTTACATTAAAAACTGAAAACAACATTTAATTTGAAACAATTTTTTTTTCTAAAACAACAAATAACTTGAAACGGAGGGTGTATACAAATACGTGCATACTATTATCTATGTTTGAGCGGAAATCGAACCAAAATTTTTAAAGTTTGCATTATAAAATATATAGATTGTCATTCTTTTGTGATATTTATTTTTGTGTTAATATTTCTTGACTTAATCTATAACCTCTAATATTAGTTAATGTTGATTGGGGATAAACTAAACATTGATTTATGATTAAAAGAAAATATTAAACAACACTTAATGTAAAACTAGAACGTTCTATCACAATACTAACATATGGTTCATGTATGTTAAATTTGCATATTATTCTGTTATCTGTCTTTTGCTAAGATCTTATAAGGGTGACATTTACCAGAATAAAATTTATGTGAAAAAACCAGATAAAATAATTAATCTCAAATAAACCATTTATCCAATTTAAAGGGCGAAAGAAGACGAAGAAACGATAAGAGTATCCATAATGTTTTAGTACATGAAAAGGTACTTCGTGATTGATTCTTTTTTTATTTACACTTGATGGACTCATGCATGAACGTCCAATTATTTTTTATTTTTTCTATCTATTTTTGTATATTGAGAAAAACATATTTTAGAGATTATAAGCGGTGGAGAGTTTTTGCCCCACTCGAAGCAGTGTGCTAAAATAATGTTGCAAGTAGGCTATCGTTGGCGGTCCCTGTCTCTGAAAAAGAGGTTTGGCAAATTATAAATTGATTACGTCAAAAAACAAAAAATAAAAACGAGTGATCATAGAAGAGATAAGAGATGTAGATCAAAAGAAGATAAAGGAAAAGAGTATGAGAAAAATGTAGAGACAAAATGCAAAATGTAAAGCTCTTTTAACATAATATTATGGCCCAAATTTATAAAAAGAAAAGTTGTAGTCGCAATTTAACGACCCTTTCTTTAGACTCTGAAAACTAAATTTCTGTATCTACTAGAAGATCTTATTGATGTTATATATTATATATATATATATATATATATATATATTACAAATTCATGTTATAATTTCTTCTAGTGGTTTATTTTGTTTTGATGAATTATAAGAAATACAACAAAAATTATTTTATGTTTCAAAAATATCACACACTCTCAATTGTTCTAATAATATTATTAAGAATTTTTTTTTCCCTAAAAATACCACAAACATAAAAACTGAATTTTAAGAGTTTAGAATCTAATATTTTTGGGGTTTGGGTTCTCTAACTAGAAATCATGTTTAGTTTTGAAAGGATTATGATTTATTTTTTGGAGGCTTAGGATTTAAATTTAGAGTTATATATATATATATATATATATAATATTTTATTATAAAAATACTCTAAAGGGAAATCGGTTAATAGTTACTAACATCCTCCATTCTTTTTTATCTGATTTTTAAATGTATAATTTTATAAAATTCCAACAAAAAAAAAATATTTGCCTTTTTTGACCACTCTTTAAGATATTGATGATGCACATTTACCAAAAAACAACTATGTCACAAACTCATCATTGTGTAATAGACAAGATCCCACCAATTAAAAGTGTATTAGATAATATTGATATGCTTTACATATGGCATATGGGGCTTGGAATTAAAAATAAAATTGTATATATATTCCTGATTAAAATTTTTTGTTAACCAAACATAAGAAAATACCACTATTACTCTGGTGATAATTTTGCAAAACAAAAGAGATATATAATATTTTAGGAATGATTGTTTCTTCTTTTTGTATGAACAAGAAAACCATAGAGGGTATTTATATCATTCATACATTTATGCACCTATATGCACCTTCAAAGACCAATTTAAATTTACTGGCTTAAATCTTACAAAAAGAGTGGAAAATTTTATTATAGAACAACTGACGCCAATTATTTCCATTTTGTCTAATAAATCCAACTTTAAGATTCTTCAATGATCTTTATTTTGACATTTTATATTTTTGTATTGTATATAAAAGCATCATATATATATATATATATATATATATATATATTTATACATA
>OVAV01000619.1:0-17002 GCA_900406375.1 Iberis amara | reverse complement strand
TATGTTATAATAAATTATTCTAATAAATCAATTGTGAGTATTTTTATAAAATAGATATATTATTATAAAACACTTAAATTAACAATAATTACACTAATTATTTGCTAATTTCTCTTTAAGACTAAAACTTATGTTACAATACTAAATTCATTTTTTTCTTATCAAATTAGTATCGTGCGGTTAATTCACTTGGGAAAAAAAGTTACTTGGTTCGTGCACTTGTCATTTTTTGGCGTTTTTTCTATTTTTTAAAAAAATTAAAATCTAAATCCTATTAAAAAGTTAAATATAATGATATCATACCTGGAATGTATAAGCAAATGTAATGATAGAATCGAATCTTTGACTTATTTCTATAAACCACTACTTTCTCCCTATTTCAATTTATGTTTTAGATGAAAATATTTTTTATAAACTGAATAATGTTTTCAATATAAAACTGAATATATTTTTTATGATAATTTATATTATGAAGATTTTTTTGTCATTGATTGGTATGCTTTAATATTAGTAGTAAAATAATGTTTTTATCTAGAAAAATTACTTACAATTTTTAATATGAAAGAAATATTATTTGTCATCTTTAGATAATATAAAAAATACAGTTACTTATTGGGGAAAAAAGCAAAAATGAATCTTAATTGTTTGACCAATATTACTTTTTAAAAAATTAGACAANCCAAAATGAGAAGTGATAATATCTAAAGTGTTAAATGGGCCAAAATTTGATGGGCTAATTTAATCCAAACAAAGTAAATTACTTATATTGTTCATCCAGTAGAATTCTAAATGAGAAACAATTTGATTTTAATGACTTGATCATTTACACACAAAAAAAAAATGAACAATCATTAAACAAAACAAAAAAAACAATGTGATTCTAATGAGTTGATTACTATTTTGTGTCACTACCATGAAATTCTTGTTTAAAAACATGAAACATTAGAATTTTATCGACTAATATAAATCATTTTCAAATCTTACAACAACTTTATAATTAAATAAGAACAATCTAATTAGTATCATTCTCTTAATCGTTGTCAAAGATTGGTCGTGTCAAGATCATTATGATCTCAACACACTTTTATGTTTTGTCTTCTTAGAGTTGCTTCTTTGTTATTATGCCTTGTGGGAAATGAGTTATGTTGTGATCTTCATTTGTCTAAGAGATAGATAAGCAAGAAGACGATAACCAAAGATCATGACAACAAGTGCGATTACTTCAGTTAATCCATTGTCTATTCTCATTCCGTTGATGGATTGAGCAAAGTCTTGATATTGTACTTTGAGTAGAAGCTTGTATGTGTGGTAGTTGAAGGATAGGTAACGTATCCATGATATGAACACAGGCACTTTCTGCAAGAGACAAACAGAGAAAATGAATAACAAAGACTTTTAATAATACAGAGGAGCACAATAACATAGTGAAGTCAAGAAACTAGGGACTCGCAAATTAATATCTAAAGAACTGAACCGAACCAAAATTCTTGGATTCCGAATCCGAATTAAAATATAAAATTATCCAAATGAATATCAAAACTTATCACCTGAATAACCAGAACCAAACCAAAATTCTAAGAATCAAACCTAATTTCACCAAAAATAAATAATATTTTTCTTATTTATAAAAAATACAATTATATATATATATATATATTTATTTATGTTTTAAAATTATACAATATTAGTTTAAAACAATTTTATCTTATAGGTACCGAAATATCGAAACGCACATTTGAAAAAAAATGAAAAATTACCTGATTAAATATTAAAATCTATTACCCAACAACAGGAACCGAATCGAACTATAAAGTACTAGAATGAATCCTAAATTCTTATATCCACTTGAAACCCAAAAGAACATAACCAAACCAAACCAATTACCCAAACGCCCCGACCTATTAGAAACAAAGGATGTCAAACCAGAGGAGCTCAAGAAATAAAGGAATTGAAGAAACAGAAGAATCTTGAAACAGAGGAGCTCAAGAAACAGAAGAAATACCTTGACAAAGAATCCTCCAGCGAGCATAAATGTCATAACAGTTACAGAAGCTAAAGTAGTTGCTTTCTTTAAGTCCATTAAAATGGCACCAATAGCAAGTCCAAGTCCCTAGCAAAAGATTAAACAGACAATATATGATTTCATATAAGACAATATTATAATTTTTTCTATTTGAATATACCTGAGCTGCAATGATGCAAAGGAAAACAATAAGCACACTCAAGAAGAAAGGATATGGACTGAGACGAAGACCAGTCATAAAATAGACAACGAGAAGGAAAAGAGAAGGTAGAATAAAATCGAGAGGAAGATCACTCGTGGTTCGAGCTAAGAAATACGCACTTAATCTGTACATATCAGCTGCTCTTTCTTTATTCAGCATTGCTCGTTCTTGCGGAAAAGCAAAGATCGCTGTAAAAACCGGGAAAAATCCCCAAAAAACCGCTATGAAGAAAAGCAAACCAGCCTGCGAAAAAAAAAGAATAATGTAATCAGGGTCGGTCATAAGATGAAAATAAGTTGTTTTGTATAAATTTTAAAAATAAAAATACACCGCAAGTTCATGTTTTTCTGTTTGGATTCATAACCGACTCTAGATATAATGAGTATTTAGAGCTAAGACCCAAATGTGTTGTAATCATTCGTTTTTAGACCTGATCTTGAAGTCCTCTTGGAGTTCTAATATCTGATTGCCACCAAAGAAGACCTAAGATTATAGCTGTGGAAAGAACTTGTGTAACTCGCAACCAACTAAAGTATTCATGTCGCCGTTCCTTGAGTCCTCTGCAAAACAGTATGGAGTATTGCTCCCACCAACTAGCTCCCCATTGTCTCTTTAGACACAAAATTTTGGCTTTAGATTCTTCATCTAATGGCACAGGATCCATTAGTTTCTTCTTTTCTTTTTCCGCAACTCGAGTTTCGTATGCCTCCACTAGATACTACAAACAAATTCCTCATATGTTAGAATTCATCTTGGCTGAGCCAGTCGCGGCTTAACTAGGGAGACAAGAGGTGCGACCGCCTCAGTGCCCCATCCCATGTACTATTAATTTAAGGACCTGTTTTATTTTTTTATAAAAACTAGTAATTAGAAAAGGACCATACATATGAAGATTTTTGAATAAATTTTACGGTTAAAATCTGATACATAAGCGTTTAGTAGTGAATTACTTACAATATTTTTTAAAAATTAAATATAAAAAACCTAAATATTATATTTTATCAAGGATCCCATAGTATTTTTGAGTCGGTCTTAGACTTAGCATGTCCTCAAATTTTGAAAATCACACATATATATATATATATATATATATATATATATATATTGTTTGGAATCAATTTTCTATATATTTTTCTTGATTTAGAAGTTTGATAACTCATAAATATTAACACAAAATGATATAAGAAAATCTCAGAACCGGCTCTGGTTTCAAAAAATCGTACCTCATGAACTACAGCAGAAGAGGGCTTTCCAGTTTGAGATTCTCTTGCTGAATTACCAACTTGAACTCTATCTTCTAACTCAGAAGGTACAGAGATATCATTGATATTTCCATTAGCAAGATCAAGCAAGAACTCTGCAGGATTCATAGCAATAAGAGGAGAACATCCAATAGAAGAAAAATAAACCAAAGCTTCTGATGATTTCCCAAAGTAGAGAAGACTTCCTCTTCCTAATAGAATCAACTTATCAAATCTATGGAACAGTCTACTTGAAGGTTGATGTATTGTTGTGATCACAGTTTTGCCTGCCTGCTCGATTTGAATCAAGATTCAGACAAGAACCAAAGCAAGAGAGATACAATCAGGGCCGGTCCAGAGCATAAGCAAGTGAAGCCACCGATTAGGACACAAACATCTTAAGTATATTTTTGTTGAAATAAAAGGGCATTTTTGTTGAAATAAAATGGTATTTTATTGAATAGAGGACACTTTATTGAAATTTTAAAACTTTTTATATTATAAATTATATTTCTTTGTAAAAATAATATTCATTAGAGGTTTTAAGAGAATAAACCAATTTTAATATATCTTAGTTAAATATTTTGTTTTGTTTTTTGGTCACTTTATCTTTGAACCATAACGAGCCTTCTAGTTAATTTATTTTAAAAAAAATTTGACATATTTATGTGGAGAACATTTTTTGGATTTGTATAGGACATCCAAAAACGTTGGACCGGCACTGGATACAATGTTTGAAAAGAAACATACCTCGGCGATGTCGTGGAGCATTAGAATGGTTCTAAGAGCAGTGGTTGAATCTAAACCAGAAGTTGGTTCATCAAGAAGTAATAAAGAAGGATTAATTATGATTTCGTTTCCTATAGAAACTCTTTTTCTTTCTCCACCTGATACACCACGTACAAATGCTCCACCTATCATAGTATCTTGACACCTAAAACATCAATTCCAAAATTATTAAAACAAAGTGTTGTAACGCAAAACATTAAAGAACATAATATATTCGTAATTCATCAAAATAGTTACGTTCACACAAAGATTTTATTAGTGGAAACGAGTTTTTAAAATACATGGTACAAGAAAAAAAGTTTATATAGAGATTAACTAAGTCATTAAAACAGAGAATATATTTTTGATTTAAACACGATCGATCGTGATTTAATAAAATAATGATTTTTATATCATTTTGAGAATTATATATATACACTAAAAAAATACCAATCCATAACTAAGAAAATAAAATGTCAAATCAATCATTATATAACTAATTGAACATGCAAAATGAAAATTAAATAAAAATAATCACATTAAAAGGTAAGTGTCCAATTAATGACGAAACCAACTCACAATGCATTACATCAACCGATTTTTTTTTATTTTTTATCACTAGCGATATATCTAAATCTTCATCAAAACCTAAATAACTAAAAAAATATCATACTTTACACAATTTATTATATATTTAAAAAAATATATATTTTAAAGTTCAATTCATATTTTCAAACATGATCGGTTCTTCAAGTTGCAAGGTTTTTCCGGATTTTTTAAATTATATTTAACGGATTTTAGCATTAAACCTAATCCCGATTAGTCATCGGGTTACCGGTTCAACCGTGGATGCGGATCGGGTTGGGTCTTTAAACGTTGAATATTTTTAAAAATCTTTTGGAACCTCTAAAAGATGAAACATACCTCTCCAAACCCAACTCTTGAATAACATCAAAAGCTCTTTGTTCTTTCTGTTCTCTTGTAAGAGTCTTAGGTAAACGCAAACGAGCAGCATAGGTTAGTGTTTCCTTCACAGTAAGATGGGGAAACAAAACATCATCTTGAGTCACAAATCCAATCCTACAACCAAACCAAGGACCAACCAAATGTTTAAGTTCTTTATTTGTTTAAAGAGTGTGAGTTTTAGGACCAAAAAACTACTAACTTGCTTTTCAAGAACTTAGAGTAAGGTTTGTCATTGTAAGTAATAGCTCCTTTAGTAGAAGATTGAGAGATTCGACCGCCGAGTAAACTAAGAAGAGTTGTTTTGCCACTCCCTGAAGGTCCCATAAGAGCTAGAACTTCACCAGGATTCACACTTCCACTTATTCCATTCAATATATCTTTATCTTTAGATGAAGTCATTTTCTTAATCACTACTTTGTATGAAACATCCTTGAACTGCATCAAATATATAAAAAAAAAATATGACCACGCTAAGTATTGATATTAGCTCACTCATGAAATCCATATTTAGAATTTTTTAGGAGATTCTAAAAAAATACCACTTTTTTAGTTTATGTTAAAAAAACATAATAAACTCCCAAATATTTAAAAAGAATACCACAAAAATATCAAAAACTAAAAATAACTTTAAAACTTTAAATCTAAAATTTGAATCCTCAAACTGAACCTTAAACCCTTCAAAACTAAACTCTAATCAGTAAATCCAAAACCCCAAAATTTTTACTCCTAAACTCTTAAAAATCAATTTTTATGTTTTTGGTAATTTGAAGGAAAATTTTTTTTTAATGGTATTGAAAAACAAATTGAGAGTGTATATTGTATGTTTGCAACGTCAATTTATTTTTGTGGTATTTTGTGGAATTACAAGATCTAGACATCTTATCCCCTTTAATTTATGACTTAGGACTATCAAATATCTTAAGTCTTGTACATAATTTCATGTAAGATGAGATTTTGTACAAGACTTGAACCTGCTGAAAAGTAGAACTAGAGACAAATGTGGAATATTCTTTTGATCTCCTCAATATGCCTGTGCAAACAGAGAAGATCAGTACTAAAAAAGGACTTAAATACTTCAAATCTAATTTAAAAAAAAAACTTTTGTTTATTTCACATAATAACTCTAATTCTTTGTCTAGTTTGATATAATTATTCACCTTGAGAAAGATAGGTAATGTTGGTTCTGCTTGAAACTTAGGTTTCTTCTTTCCTGCTTCAATATCTTCCGCTGAAACAGTTTGATTCATTGTTACTCAGTGAAACAGTTAATGTTTGGTCTGTGATTGAGATCAATCTTGGTTCTTTAAGTAGGTGAAAGTTAAGACCTAAACATCATGTGGTAAGTGGTAAGTGAGTTTACGTTATAGGATATGTTGGACACAATCTTTGTCAGTCACGTAGGATATTTTGACTTTGAGATACGTTACCATTTAAAAACAGTTCAAACACCCAACAAAAATCCAAAGTTGTAACCCACAATTTTGACTAAATAATTGAAATATTTTGACTTATTTTCACCTATTTTTGTACTACTTAATAAAAAGTTGTTACGTTGGAGAATTAATCACTCACTAGTTTTGTTTTTATTCATTTTTTTCATATGAGCTATTCTTTATATTGTTACAAGTTTCTACCAATATATGCACCTAACATATAAATGTTGGACAACTGTATGAGAACACATGGAAATTATATATATCGAAAAAGAAATGTATCATGATATAACGAAAATGACAAAGAAAAAGAGAAGAACGAAGCTAATTAATTAGTGGTGCAATCACTAGTGGTGAATTATTGACTAAATAATTTGACAAAATTATTTAACTTTACTACTCAGATTGACTAAATAACAAAATATAATAAATGGTAAAAGGAACAAAAATACTTTAAACTTTAATACGTTATTATTGGTACTTTGACAAAATTAATTAAGTTGTATTTTTTTGTTTTGGCATATAAATTAGTGTCCAACCTATGCATATTAATGTACGATATCTTTGTGAAAACAAGTACTCTTTCCGTTTCGAATTACTTGTCGTTTTAGAGTTTTGCACACAGATTAAAAAATCTCTATTTTCTATAAAAACACCATTGAATATTCTAAATCAATCAACAGAAAAAAAATCCTGCAATCATTCTATTGGTAAAAAAAAGTCAAATTCATTTAATTTCTACATTGAAATCCTAAAACGACACATATTTTGAAACGAAAATTTTTCTCCAGAACGACAACTAATCTGAAACGGAGGGAGTATTAGACATTTGGATGCCATTTTATATTTTTGAATAACGAGGCGAACTGTAAACCAAATTTGTAATGGTATTCTCATAAAATTAACTTATTTGAGTGGCTGAGTGCCTTGTGGCCTAGTGGTATTAGATCCTAGTGCTGGCCTCAAGCATGTTGTTGGTTCAATTCTCCCAAAGTGAAGTTTAATTTGTGTAAAATGTTGACAAAAAAAAAACTTATTTGAGTGTAAACCAAATTTGTAATGGTATTCTCATAACTCGAAAACTCATTCTGTTTTATATTCCACTAATTTTAAATATTTCATTTTAAGCGATATTTTTTAGTTTTTTAATGTAAAATAAGTTAATTTTACAAATATATTAGGATTATTTGTATTCTGTAAGTTATATTTTAGATAGAAAACAAAAGATTTTTTAATTTGAATGTAAGATAAATATATTTATGTAGTATAAGACTATAAGTCTATAAGTTAAATGCTTTGTCATTACATGCAAAAAACTTTAAAAGTTTGCTTATAAAAATATATTAACTTCACGCATGCACCACCGAATTTGCAATTGAAAAAAGTGAACAAAGAAAACAAATAAAAACTCACTAAAAAAAGAGAAAAGAAAGTAAGTGGTGTGAGTTTGTTTGCACGAGAAAGAGTACACGTGTAACAAAACTAAACGCTAATTATTTACGTCTCTATTAAAATAATTTATCCAACTCTCATGCAACAAAAAAATGTACACCAATCATATATTTCATCGTTATCAATATGATTGTAGATTTCATTAATTGCATGTGAAAATTACGAAACTACCCTTCACATTATGGGAAACTAGTGGTGGACATTTAAATCGAACCGAACCGAATCTAATTTGGTTAAGATTATTTCGGTTCAATTTGACGATTTTTTTATTTTAGTTTGGCTTTTGATCCGGCAACGATTTTTATATTAAATTAACCGAACCGAACCGAACTTGCTAAAACTAGCTCAACAAACCGAAAAAAAACAAAAATAAATCGAATAAACCGATCATATGTTCATCGTTATCAATATGATTGTAGATTCATTAATTGCATGTTAAAATTACGAAACTACCCTTCACGTTATGAGACACTAGCCGTGGACATTTAAACCAAACCGAACCGAATTTAGTTCGGTTAAGTTTATTCGGTTCAATTTGACGATTTTTTTTTTTAGTTCAGTTTTTGGTTTGGTAACAATTTTTAATACTAAATTAATCGACCCGAACTGAACTTGCTAAAACTAACCGAACAAATCGAAAAAAAATAATAATAAATTTTAGAAAACCGTAAATTAAAATTTTTGAACCAAAAAAACAAAACTTCAAAAACGAAAAATCGAACCGAACAAACCAGTTGCCGAACCGAATAAACCGAATGTCCACACACCATAACGAAAAATTATTTTATTATTATTATTATTTTTTAAAACGTAAAATTACTTACGTATCATCTCGTCGTCGCTAAACGGTTTTGAGTCGGAGATTTCCTCCGGCGGCATAGCAAATCCGGTGAACGAAAACGAAAGTCCTAACGATGCACTTGATGCACGGCTTAACGCTGCACCACTATTCACTTCGTCTAGCTCGAACTTAAGTTGAGCACTTCTAGACTTTCTTATGTGTGTTCCAGCTCCTCCTCCTCCTCCACTCCTTCCCGGAGACGCCGCCATCATTAATCTCCGGCTTGACTTTCTAGACAAATTCCCTCCTCCTCCTCCTCCAATGGAAGCTGGAGCTGTCGCTGGTACACCATTAGCATCCATGGAACCGTGAGGTGATTTGATAGCTGCAGCCACCGTCTCGTATAGCTGCTCTGATCTTGTTCGAGCTAAACCGGTGGCCAACGGTGGCTTCTCGATTGACATTTTTGACCTTTTTCAAAATTATAATCTTTTAGCCAAAAATTATAATCAATATGTAGGATGAGATGATTCTGAAATTTTAAAAGTCGTAATCTAAAACGATAAAATATGTCGGTTTTAGAAAGAAACAAAATTATAGAAAAGACGGTTTTAATTTTAAAAAATCGCAAACTCGTATTTGCGCTGTTTAATCTGGAAAACGATTATGAAATATTGCAATATTTATGTTCAAAGATCATAGCTTTAGCTATTAACTAACAACAAAAAAGAGAGTATAGCTTAATAATGAACTAGAATTACATAAATGACTATAAGAAGATGGATATACTATATTTTTTTGAGGATATGGAATCAAATACCTTTCGAGAACTAAAAGATAGAAGAGTGTTTTTAGACTGTTTGAAAGAAGTTTGTTTTTGAAGAGACGTTGTAAAAGCTTGAAACTTGTGACACAACTTTCTAACTTGCTTCATCAATCTTCTTTATATAGTAGCATTTATGAGTGTGCCACGGTTCATTTACGACAATACCCTTAATTCTAATTTTTGTTAGTCTAATTTTTATTCAAATTGTTTTAGCGTATATATAACTAAGAAAAGTTTGAGTATGAAATATAGATTATTAATAGATTTAAATGTGGCATCATTTGCAATTGAAAAAAAAAGAAATATCTTTAACAATTCTACACTTCACAAAATCGATCTCCGACTTAAATCAACATAACATCCAGAAGAAATCCTTAGACCACCACCGTTTTAACAAAAAAAATCTTCATATTATAAACTATATATAGAACAAATTAAAATACCATTTGGTTGAGGTAAGTAGTTTTATTCTAAAGTAAAAACAAAGCATTTTATATGTGTATATCCTATATCTATTCATTATAACATTGTGCACTTAGACCCGGTCTTGAGATTTTCAAGGCTATAATTTAAAATTAAAAAAATGGATCGATTTTTAAACTAAAATTTTTAAAATGGACCGGTTCCAAAATTAAAATTTTGAAAATAAAAATGGGCTGCAAGCTCATGCTTGGTATACTTCGCCTCAAGACCGGTCTTGTGTGTGCACTTAATTCCAATTTAATTAAAATTTATATAATACTACTATTTTGTTGAATGTTGGATTAAGATTGCGATTAGATGACACTAAAACTACATTTCTTTAGTAACTTAAAAAAAACTATTTTTTTTTTGTCGACCAAATGTAATCAAACAAGAACGAAACAAACGTGGAACAGAGGAAAAACAAAACAGGGAAATAAGCTTAATTAGAAAGAAGCAGCTGAGCTTCAGATGCTAGAAAATCAGCTAACCAAGGCGGAGCATTACGTGCGATATAGGACTGAACTCGGCCATCACGCACAACGCTTGAAGCTATTGCTAAAGCACTCTTGTTCTGAACATGATGAATGTCGATACCTTTTGCCTCGGCAAAGGTAGAAAGAGCTTGAGCTATGTGATCTAATTGAAACTCATACAGAGGCCAATTTGTTGGAGACAAAACAGCTTCTATTAAGTCCTTGTAATCTGATGCAAACAAAATTTTACAGCTTTGAAATGAATATAAACATTCCACAGCCCACTTAAGGCTTTCCAAAGCAGCTTGAAATCTCGACAAAGGCTTATCAGGAGCTTTACGTCCATGAAACAAAACAGAACCTGCAGAATCTCTTAGCAACCAAGAAACACCTATATAGTCCCGATTATTACGCCATGCAAATGCAACATTACACATAAGATAACCGTAAAGGAACCAGCGAATGTTACATCCTGATGTGCTTGAAACCTTGATTACATGTCGACTAGACACTGAATTCTTGGCTTGAAACCAAGCCGCAGCTGCTGTTTTTGCTTGCAATAAAATGAGCTCTGCATTGAAATCAATTCCATTGAACAATTTATCGTTCCTTCCTTTCCAAATGGACCACAAAATCCATGGCCAAGAGAGTCTTGTGTGATCTGAAAATCGTTTGTCTTTGGATAGATTCAGTAAGTAGTTGACATTAACATAAATTGAATGTGAAAGAAATTCAGAATCCGCATCGGCTACTGTAGCTAATTGCCACACTTTCTTTGCTCCATCACAAACAAATAGTAAGTGATTAATCGATTCACTAGATGCATCACAAATCAGACATCTTGAGTTAACAGGAATACAACGTGATCTGAGCCTCTCCGCTACAGCTAAGGCACCATTCAAGATTTTCCAAATAAAAATCTTAATTTTTGGTAGTGTCTTAATAGACCAAACCTCTTTTTTAAGATCATTAATAGAAGGTTGGTTCATGATCTGATGATTACCTGGATGAGTCTTGGCATTAAGTAAGACATCGTACCCACTCTTGACAGTGTAATGGCCTTGTTTCGTGAGATACCACACAAACCGATCTGTCTTATTTATGCAAGGCTTCAGTTTTAGAATCAGAGCAATGTCATCCTTAGTGAAAAGTTGTTGAAGCAAATCTCTTTT
Organism: Iberis amara; assembly: GCA_900406375.1. Taxonomy (NCBI): domain Eukaryota; kingdom Viridiplantae; phylum Streptophyta; class Magnoliopsida; order Brassicales; family Brassicaceae; genus Iberis; species Iberis amara. The sequence goes on along the minus strand of OVAV01000619.1, from coordinate 5,200 downwards.
CCATAAACCCGAAGTTGGGCATATTAACTCTGAAACTCTAAGCATAACATTCATTAACACATTTGGATTGAATGGGGCTCTCAGAACGGACGTTGGTAACCAAGTTGCGGTCCAAACGTATGTATTGGCACCATTGCCTATCACACGTAAAAGTCCTTTACAAAGGAGCTCTCGACCATGCAGAATACTACGCCATGCGAATGACGGACTTGAACCAAGACTGCACTTTAAAAAAGATTTATTGGGGAAATATCTTGCCTTGTAAACTTGAGTTAAAAGGCTTCCAGGCCTGTCTAATAAGTGCCAAGCTTGTTTAGCAAGCAAACTTTGATCAAACATGGCCAAGTCTTTAAAACCTAGTCCTCCATCAGCTTTAGATTCACATAATTTCTCCCAAGCCACCCAGTATATCGGTTTCTTGTCAACTTTTGATTTCCACCAGAATTCCATCATAGCGCTTGTGAGGTTTTTTAGAAGTGTCTTAGGTAATCTAAAGCAAGACATTGCATACACCGGAAGGGCCATGGATATAGATTTCAAAAGAATTTCTTTACCCCCTTGGGATAAATGTTTCGCATACCACCCCTTCAATCTATGCTGTAACTTCTCGGTTAAGTAAGCCAAAATGTCCACCTTAGAACCACTGAAACATTCCAGGAGACCAAGATATGCGCCTACACCTCCTTCCGTATATATTCCCAACCGCTCCTTAACTTGATTCTTTAGAGCCGAATCCACTTTATCACCAAACATTATGGACGATTTCTGGAAATTAATCAATTGCCCAGAAATATCACCATACTTTGTAAGACAATTTATTATTGTATCGCTTTCCTCTAAAGTAGCGAGACACATAAACAAACTATCGTCCGCGAATAAAAGATGGTGAATGGAAGGTCCTTGTTCAGCTAGACAGATTCCGGTAATATTGCCTTGCCTCTCTGCTTGATTCAAGGTATGAACCAAATACTCCGTGCATAAGATAAAAAGGAAAGGAGATAAGGGATCTCCTTGACGAAGACCTCTACTTGGTTTGAAAAAACCATGCTCTTGTCCATTTAGAATCACGGAGTAAGAAACAGTAGACACACATGTCATCATCCAACCTATCCATGTTGAACCGAATCCCAAAGCTCCAAGAATGTCTTTTAGAAAATCTCATTCGACTCTGTCATAAGCCTTTGACATATCCGTCTTAATTGCCATGAAAGACTCACGACATAATGAATCGTTCGTAACATGTATCATCTCATGAACCAAAAGGATATTATATGAGATATGTCGTTTAGCGACGAAAGCACCTTGGGTTACGGATATAATTTGCGGCGAAATCTGTCGAAGTCTGTTGCACAAAATCTTTGATAAGATTTTGTATGGGACTGAACAAAGACTTATAGGACGAAGCTCCGTCATTCTTTTCGGGACAGCCACTTTCGGCAGTAAAACAATCTGAGTAAAATTCCATTCTGCTGGAATTATTCCGAAGATGAAGGAATAATTTATCTCCTTTGTCAACTGTCCCTTTATGTCATCCCAAAAGCACTGGTAAAATAAACTGGACATACCATCAGCACCAGGTGACTTACTCGGATCAATATCGAATACCGCTCTTCTTACCTCAGCTTCTGAGACATTAGCAATTAACCTCTGATTCATCGTCTGGGTAACCCTTAGTCTCATCGTGGCAAAATTAGAGCTACAGCGTTGCAGGTTCGACGTTGTAAATAAGTTGCGAAAATAATCCACAGCGATTTGTCCTTTAGAACCTTCTTCAAAACGTTCCAGGCCGTCCTCATTATATAACATCTGAATTCTGTTTCGCGACCTTTGGCTTTTAACACTAACATGAAAGAATCGTGAGTTACGATCTCCATCACACAACCATCGCTCCCGACTCTTCTGTCTCCAAAAATTCTCTTCAGAGATATAAGCCGAGTTCAAAGAAAGTTTAAGCCCTTTTAAGAGTTCAAAGTCTGGATATTCTTTTGCGCCTTCCAAGTCTATATCCAAAAAAAAAAACTATTAATTATCTTATCGACAACATATGTTATTTTATCATGAATTTCTTGTTCAATCAAAATTAAGGAGAATCTATACTTGACACTTGAGGCGATGAGTATAACTTGACAAGTAATAGCGATAGTTTGCGGACACGATGAATCCAGCTAAGTATGAAATTTTCTTAATATCCTGACCGTACACGTGGTGGGACATACGAACATAATACATATTTTTATCGTATATGAATACTATTAAGCAGTTGTAATTATCAAGCATAGTTGCAGATCCTTTTTATAGTACGACATAGATTGTCCATAATTTATGATTATAAATGCATCAATTAATATATAATGATATAATCTATTTTTAGATTATCTCAATTTCACTGACACTATTTATTATACTTATTAATTATTATTGATGCTTACTAGTCGGATCACAAATGAGAATTTCAGTTTATTAACTTTAAGTGATTAGTAAAAATACATATTCTTCTTTGTTCTTAAACCAGTTTCATTTTTTTTTAACACCCCCAAACGTCTATATTTGTAGCTTTGGTGTTCTTTCTCGGTTTGTGAATCTTATTCTTATTTTAAGAACTTGTTTGTTGATTTACCGATTAATTACTATACAATTTTTCATGTATTTTTTCTGTTCGCACGATAACATAAATAATTTTTTGTTAAGCCGCTCATCCTTGAATTGTTTTATTTTTTTATATTTTTTTTACTTTTTTGTCAAATTAATATGTGGGTCATAACGGGTCGGCCCAGTAACTTAAACTCTACAAATAAGAAAAAATGCACTCGTTATGCAAATGGTGAGATTCGATCTCGGATCTGATAATAAGGCAACAAACGGTAACACAATCGCTAGATCACTTGATCTTCTTTCCTTGAATTGTTTTAATATAAACACATTTAAATACAAACTTTTCATAATAAATGATAAAGTATATATATTTTTTTTTATAAAAAATGATAAAGTATATGCATTTTAATAATATAGATAATCAATTTTTTATAACTTTTTTGGTATACTATCATTATTCTATAAACTAAGATATTTTATTTTTCCCTCAAATTATATCGAACGAAATGCTATGAAATTCAATTTACAATTTCTCTTGAAATGACTGTGACATGTTCAATTTCTCCTATACAAAATAGAATAATCAACCGTAAACGTGTCCGGCCAATTTGAAAGTAATATACAATTAACTCTATATATATAAACACACGTATCTATCCATATAATAAATTTGTTGGCAATTCAAAAAATAAAAGTTTCAATCAAGGTAATATGTATTTTTATTTCGTTCGACTACAAAACTTTTAGCATTAATTATTTTTAACCTTATTAGCTTATCAGATTAGCCCTGAAGAAAAACAGCAAAAGAAGATAAAATATATAAAAAGACAGTTCTGTTTTATATGTTGATTTTTTGGAAAATTTTCGAAATATTGTGAGGCTTTAGTTGAATCTCATGTTACCTACGAAAGAGGGCACTTCCTAAAAAAAGTTAGTTGTGGAGTCTTTCTTCTTCCCAATTATGTTTTGTAGCCACAAGTTTTTATTTTTCTTCTTCTTATTTTGGTTTAGTTATGAGATATACATAGCTATCATTAAGGATTTGTTTTGTATTTATTATCCTTAATTAAATCCTCGTAAATGCTTGATGAACCATGTTTTGTACTCTTATATTCTACTCTCTCCATTTTTCAATGTTTGATGTTTTAGAAAAAAAATTTGTTTGAAAAAGATTGATTTTCACCAATTTCTATATATTTTTATGTTTAAATATTATAAAATTGTAAACTTCAAGGCATATTAATTGAAATCATTAAAAATCTATTGGCTAAAAGATATAGAAAATTGTTTTACACAGAAAAATATGTATTTATTACTTGTTATTTATGTGTTTTATTAATATGTATGAAAAACCTTAAAAATCAATCAATAAAAAACATAGGAAGTATGTTTTTGTATATATTAGATCTATAAATTTATTTATCTCGATTTTATATGATAACTGAATTTTAAGTGAAATTACCGACCTTAAGGCCAAGCAAGCCAATGTGGTGCTTGCGGCCTTCAAACCATAATATTTCGGCCGCAAATATACATAAAACTTTGGTAGCTCTAGTGGTAAGAAGCATCAAAAGTTCGATTCCTATTCATGACATATTTTTATTAAACAAATTAGTGGCCAATTTTATTTTTTTGCTTGGAGCCCCAATTTTATTAGGACAGGCATTGGAAATAACAATTACAATTTCCCCATAAAATTTTAGTCAGAGCTACTTCTGATATTTTAAAAGATGTAATTTAGAATGAAAAACATGAGTTATTTTGCATAATTTAAAAAATAATAATTTAAATTTTAAATTTAAAAAAGGTCGTTTGTACGACTAAAATCGTTTCTATTCCTATAATAATAGCATCTTAAATATGGAGAACCACAATAATCCACTAGTCACATCGTCTATTATTTCCAGGAACCATCCATTTAACAAACTAAATAATTTAGTGACTCTAGTACTTCATAATCTTTGGGTTAGCCCCATATGGGATTCTAAAGATTCATCATACGCATTGACTTTAAACCAGGCCTCACATTTGTCTAATGTAATCTCCACGTGTTAACAGAATCGATATAATACTTAATTATGGTTGTGAAATGTCCAACGTCATCAAGTAGATTTGGTAACTAGAGAAGTTTTGATAGAAACCGAACTCAAACATATATATTAATTTAAGTTAATTTGTGTCTATATATTAAGTATTTGTGTATATATATTAAGTTTGACATCGATTGCACAAAATGATTTAGGTACTAGACCCAATGAATTGTCCTTGTTATATAATTTTCTTTCCTTTTACAATTAATTGTGGAAGTTTTTTCTTTGTTAAAGAATTAATTATGGAAGTTGAATTGGCAAATTTTGTATGAGCAACTGTTGGATCTTAAACAATTTGTTGGAACCTATATATGTTAAAAGAAAAACAAAACCTAATTTATATACTAAAATNTAAACCCGGACCGGACCGGGGGTCGAACCGGGTTGAACCGTGAACCGGAGGTTTACCCGGTTGGTTCAACCCCGGTTCAATAAGATTTTTTTTTTTTAAATAAAATGTTTTCTGTATAAATAATGACTGAAAATACAATTTAACATTTTATGTTTTTTTGTGACAT
>OVAV01000618.1:0-17005 GCA_900406375.1 Iberis amara | reverse complement strand
ACAAAATAAAAAACATAAGGCAAATTTAATACAAAAAAGAATAATGCAACAAAATAATTATGTAATGTTTTATTAATAAATATTGCATTTAATCTTTAAATGTTTTATGTTTATTTATAAGTTGTAGGATATTATCTAATGGAAACACACGTATCATCCCCGTCTCTCTCTCTGTTCTCTCTCTCTTCTCCCTCTCGGCTTTACATCGCCAGCGTGAAGAAGTGCGGGAGGCGGGGCGTACGGAGGCCACCGCGGCGCCTTCTAACCACGCCCTCTTGCTCCGATCTCGGTGCCACCACCAAATCCAGCCGTGGTGGCGTCGCTGCTCTAGGTTAAGGCGGATCTTAGCCGGCTCTGCTCCTTTCCGGTTTCCTCTTCAAATCACCGACGAGTTGGATCGAGACGAAGCTTGGTCACGACGAGAGTCTGAGCTCCCCTCTCTGCGGCGTGTCCTCCGGAGAATCCTCATCGTCTTCCTATGGCTAGCTTTCGCCGGATTTTCAGATCTGGGAATTTTTCCGGTGGTTTTGTCTTGGTGATGGTGTTTCCTTTCCTCGGGCTTTCTCCTCCGTCGCTCTCCTCCTCCGTTTGTGGGCATTGGTTCCCGGTCTTCACCGGCCTTCGTTTCAGTGGCGTGCGTCCGGCGACCGGAGCTACGACTCGGCCGGTTTCGCAGCTTGTGGATGGCGCCATCGGCTTCATAGGTTCTCTCTGAGCTGCTTCAGGTTCATTGCTAGGTTTCCCTGCTTCTATGTGGTATCCTTTTGGTCTCCTGCTTTGTTTTCCTCTGCTGGTTTGTGGTTGTGTTTCCGGATAGGTTTGATTCTGGTTTAGGATATGGTTACCTAGGAGGTGGTTTTCTGGACTAGTTTCTTTTAGTTTGTTCACTCGGAATAAGTCGGGTGCTTTCCTCGTCGTTCTGGTGTGGTTTTGTCGCGGTTTTTCTGTTGTGTCCGAATGACCGGGACGGATAGTCTATGGTCTTCACCGGGAATTTTCGGCCAGCTCTGCCCTTTCCATCAGTTTATTCGGCGCTTCTCTGTGCCACCTTCTGGCATTGATCTATCATGCTTTAGAGCGGTTCTTGCTCTGGGTCTTGGTTCTGCCTTGAGCGTTTGGCTCCAGAATTTGCTTGGGTCAGTTTATGTCCCATCTCGCCTCGGTAGTTGGGTTTTTCAAGAGTTTTACTCAGACTTGCCTGGTAGTTGGGTGCCCTGTCTTTCGCACCGTTTCTTTCTTCCAGGTCCATCTTCAAAGTCCTGCATCTTCTTCTCTTAGCCTTTACAGCGCTTCGTCAGTTCTTAGCTTTTGAGTTGGTTTCGGCTTCGCGTGTTCAGTTGCGTCTCAGTGGGAAGTTTTCTCTTCATGCTAGTTTTTTTCCTTTGTGTTCATTTGTTTCTCGTTTTGTATGTTCTCTTTTTCCCAGATTGAAAAAAAAAGAATGTTATCTAATGATGAGTAAAAATATGGACAATATTGCAAAATACACATTTTTGATACCTTAAATTTGAGGTATTGCCTTTGGAAAAAAATACATGATACCTTAAATTTGAAGTACATAATACCTCAAATTTGAGGTATTGCATTTGGAGATGCCCTAAAGACCACAAACTGTTTCTTGATATGTACCAATAGTGTTGTGATAGTCAAAAGACAAACAAAGATCAAAATTTTCCATTTAAACCAAATAAGAAATGGGTTCATACATATGATAAAATAAATTAACTGATTTGTTTCTCTGCTCTTTTCTCCATTTCTTCTACAGATCAGAAAGCTTGAAGCTTGCATGCTAAGTATACTCTCTACATGGTGAGCTTGCAAAAAATTTGGCTTCTTGATTTGCTTAGGCTTTCTACACCATCCTTAAACGCATGTTATATATCTCACAAAACTTATCTGTTACCTTCAAAATTATCATCATCTCATGTTACAACACTCTGGCTTGTTCTGTCTTAAGAGCTTGTCCCATAAGCATATCATTTGTCTTGGTGACTGATAATGAGCTGTGTAGTAGTTTTCAACACAACCAAACTGACAAAACTTCAAGCTGTGTCTGTAATCAACTGGATTTGATGTGTTCTTGAATTGCTCCACCCACATTCCCACACTAACATCTTCCATCTTAAACAGCTGTGAAGTAAAAAGACTTTGTTCAACAAGTGAAAAAATTGATGATACAACTGGTTTTTGATTTCGATTTTTACCCGTAATTTATGTCTCTCAAACTTTTCGACAATGAAACGCGCAATGTCTGAAGATAGAACATATCCTGGTCCATTTGCGTAAGGCGGATAGTCCTCCTCTGGCCATTCCTGATATTGTAAACAAACACTTAGAAATTAGAACCATCATGCTATTGCATACACAGAGATAAGAGTGTGATGCAGAAGAATGTAATATACCTCATATGTGACTGCCCATTTACCTCCGCGGAGAGGTTTATGGTAATAATTCATATTACCAATGTACAAGCTTCTACCTTGTGGTACTTTCTTCACTTCATTGATCACCGCGCCAAGTTTCACAAATGTATCATCATCACACTTCATTATGTATTTAGCTAAGTATGCAAGAGCCTACAAATAACCAAAGCCATTTTGTTTCAACAAACAAATTCGAATAAGAACCGAATCAAAGATCTGATGATAACTCACTCCGTGTTCACATATGGCAACAGTTTTCAACACGACAAGATCATAGCTATCCATGTAAGGAACAAGTACAATGTCACCGAAATACTCGGCTTCTTTTTTCAATTCCACATTCACTTCTTTCCTCCCATGCTGTGAAATGGACATCATGGAAACCGATAATCCGAGATAACATTAGTTATGTCCCGGCCAAGCTTTCATGACTTATGTGAGAAGTGTAAAGTTTAACTTACAAGTGCTACAAAGAACCGAGCGACGACTTTTGAAGATGTAATAAGAACATGTTGCATCCATGACTTCCTCACAGCCATTCGCTCAGCGAAATGATTGCCTGCGGAAAGTATGCCAATAAAGAGTTCAATAGGCCCATCAGGAACTATAGGAGCTTGCCATCTCTTTGATAACTCGAGATGCCTTTGTGGAGCAAAGCTAGGATGTGATGTTGGCAGAGAAGCAACAAAAACAGAATGTACATCAATGTCTCCATTTACAGTTAGTCCTGTTGCATCCTCGAGGGTGAAACCCTATTTACATATAACAAACGAATCAACTCGTCGCCATTTACAATCATGTACAATTCGAGTAGGATACACACTCACAGTGCGATAAGGGAAAGATGTAACATGTTGTCCATCAACATTGATATGGTAACCTTCTAAACCAGCACTAAGAGTAAGTACAAATAGCTTCTCTTCTACAAAAGGAAATGGCCATTCTACTTTAACCCTTTTTCTTCTTCCTATTAGTCGATTCAACCACCATCTTGCTCTCGATCCTTCTGAGTAATTATCATCATCACGGATCCATTTCTCGCACTTCACATGACTATCAACTGCAACCACACTAAAGTATTAATTACTCAACTAAGTGATCAAGCTCAATATTGAAGCACAAGAGTTGCAACTAAGTTGTTTGCTAACTTCTAACAGATCACAAACCGATTTTTACACTAACTAACAATAGAGTAGAGCTCACCAGTCTCTTCCTCAGCTCTAGATCTCCATCCTTCACATCGTTGTGAAGATCCCCATTGCATTCTATAACAAGTGTTCTGCTCAATAACCGGTTTTCGACTCCAATCTCCTTTAAGCCTAGGATTGAAATGCAGAATCCGAGGAGGATCTTCACCTTCAACAGTCTTTAAACCTTGAAGCTCAATCACAAACTGAGACACTAACTTAGATCCATCTCCTTCCTTAGGATAACTTTTCCTTGGCCTTCCCACTAATGTTATATGTGAGCCTAATGTTAAACCACATGGAATCTCCATCAATTTGTTCTCCCGGTTCATAAACTCAGAACCGGTTAACGAAACTGAATGTGGACACGAATCTGATTTGTTCTTCTCTGGCTTCTCTACTGATTTCTCAAGCCTTCCTGATTCAAGCTCTTTCCATAGCTTACGACCTAATTGCCAAGCTTCTTTAGCTGATTTATGAAGCTCCACTGATCCATCTTTACGACTTGGGTCGAAAGTTTCTGAATCGAATCTTAAGCTTGAGAGAAGACCACGGTGATGTTCGTGAACCTTGTTCTTATCCGTCTGATTTAGGGTTTGGTTTGAAATTGGTTCTGAGATTATCTCTAATGAAGGATTAGGGATTTTCTCGACTTTAAGCTCTTGCTCGATATTAGGGTTCTCGAGTTGAGAAAGAGATTCAATGGAGACGGAGTTGCTAGACCAAGATTTGAATACGAGAGGTATCTCTACTGAGACAAGTAAGAGATAGAGAAACCCTATTGCTAAAATTACACGAACCGATCTTTGCTTCCATAGTGAAGAGAATAGATCAAGCTTGTCGATTTTTTCCACTTTTGACAATTTGGGTTTTTTCATTTCTTAGGATCCAAGCAAGAAAATTCAGTGGAAAGAGATAAAAATACCAACTTTGTACAGGAAGAATCCGAAAATGGTAGAAAGTTCGCAAATTGGTTAGTAGAAATTTGCGAACAGAGATAATCAGAGGATGAAGAGAGATCTTGATTCTTAGAGATACGCCCGCATAAGTGGAATATTTTAGGCGTAAGTTAGTAGAAATATTATCTTATTAACTACTTTTTTTTTCTTTCCGAAATTAAACTTTTTTTTTTTATAAAGTGTCTGTTTTTGTTTTGAATATATAACTTCTGAAAATTTCATAATTTGGATCGGCAGTAAAGATTCTTCCAAGTTCCGATAAGACATAATTACCGAAATTAAAATATTTAGAAAATGTGTATGTGTGACGCATGTAACATAGGCCCATATCTCATATGAAGATTGAAGACCTAAAATATAAAATTATACTAACGAATATTGAAAAAATTGTGACAAAAAAAAAAAGAAAAAAGAAAAAGAGTTTCTTCAATGGGCTTGAAAAAGTCATTAACACGGTATTATAGCTTTTGAAAATTAAAACTGCATTTTTGCAATTTATAACCTGAAGCATTATCTATTTAATAGTTTTGCATCCATTTGGAGTACACGATAAATTTTGAGGTTTCTTCTAATATACTCCCTCTGTTTCTTATTATTAGATGTTTTAGATTTTAAATTTGTTTTTTAAAGATAGATGTTCTAGGTTTTTAAGGTACTTTTAATTGCAAATTGCAAATTTATAAGCATATTTATTGAGATAATTTGAATTTACTAGAATACTATTGGCTTAGACTCATAGGAAATTGTTTAATTTTTTTAAAAATGCATTTATAAGTAATATTTATTGTGTTTTCTTAATATGTGTGAAAACTTCAAAACATCTATCAATTAGAAACAGAGGGAGTAATTTTTTATAAACATTTGAATGACACAAAGTTTAGATAACTATCTATTCAACATATAAGCATTATATAATCTGATAAATATTATTTGTTAGTTTACTTTACCTAAAACTTTTCTAAAGTCATTCGGTCAGAATCGATCTTTAAGATTTTGGAGTCATATATTTTTTTAAGTCAATGTTTCTATATATATATATATATATATATATACAATTTATAAATTCGAAAACGTATATATATCATCTCAAAAGATATACTTATACCTCTCAACAGAATGGGGTGGTTCAGAGGATGAATAGAACAATTATGGAAAGGGTAAGAATCTTACTTGATGAGACAAGATTGGATGAAGAATTTTGGGTTGAAACAGTGACCTACCTGATCAATAGATCACCATCTGCAGCTCTAGATCATAATGTACAAGAAAAATTATGGCTAAACAAGAAACCTGGGTAAAAGCATTTAAGGTGATTTGGATATGTTGCTTATGTGCATCAGGATCAAGGGAAACTTAAACCCAGAGCCTTAAAAGGCATTTTTCTGGGCTATCCTTCATGAACAAAAGGGTACAAGGTTTGGCTAATCAATGAAAGAAAGTGTGTGATAAGTAGAAATGTGATCTTCAATGAACATCAAAAATATAAAGATTTGAAGACAGAGTCTACAAAACAGGTTGATGATAAGGGCCAAAATTCAAACATCCAGTTCTCAGTTGAAATTCAATCCAGTGACACTACTGAAGAAGAAGGAACACAAAATGAAGAAGTATATCAAGCTCAAAGTGGAGCTGATGAGGAAGCTGCAGAACAAGCAGAATAAATATGCACAAATCAACCATCATCATCATATGGTAGTCTCAGTCAATATCAATTGGCAAGAGACAAAACAAGAAGATCAATTGTTCCACCAACAAGATTCAGTGACTATTATGAAGAAGTAGCATTTGCATTAATTGCAACATCAGATGTTACCTCAACAGAGCCTAGTTGCTATCATGAGGCTCGAAAGGATCCAAATTGGATAAGTGGAAATCGGCAATGAATGAGGAAATGGCATCACTTATAAAGAACAAGACATGGGACATTGTTGACAAGCCAGCAGAATGTAGAGTCATTGGTTGTAGATGGTTGTATAAGGTAAAGGCTGAGATTTCAGGGATTGATCCAAGAAGATTCAAAGCAAGATTAGTAGCCAAAAGTTTTACGCAAAAAGAAGGTATTGATTACCAAGAGGTGTTTGCTCCAATTGTATAACACGTATCAATCATAATACTACTATCACTTGTGGTACATCAAGACTTAGAACTGGAACAAATGGACGTCAAAATAGCCTTCCTACATGGTGATATAGACCAAGACTTATTCATGGAACAACCAGAGGGTTATGAAGACAAATCAGGAAAACAGAAAGTGTGTAAGCTCAAGAAATCATTATATGGACTTAAGCAGTCTCCAAGACAGTGGAACCAGAGGTTTGACAGGTTTATGACAGGTCAAAACTTCACCAAGGCAACCAAGATGCATGTGTTTATACTAAAGAAGGAAGTCATCAAGATTTGGTGTATCATTTACTATATGTTGATGGTATTATAATAGCAGGCAAGCATAAGGATACTGTTAATACTGTCAAGAAAGCAATGAGTCTGGAATTTGAAATGAAAGACATGGGTGCAGTTAGTAGGATACTTGGTATGGACATTTATCGTGACAGGAAGAATGATATTCTCAGACTAATTCAGAAAGAGTATTTGCAGAAGGTTGTATCAAGGTTCAATATGCAGGATGCAAAAGCAGTAAGCATACCAATTGGTGCACATTTCAAATTGGCATCAGTAAAGGATGATGAAGAGAGCATAGACACAAAGAGATTCCCTTATCTGTGTGCAGTTGGCAGCATCATGTATGCAATGGTAAGTACACGACCTGATTTGGCTTATGCAGTAGGACTTGTAAGTCGTTTCATGAGTAAACCATGAGCTATTCATTGGGAAGCAGTAAAGTGGTTACTAAGATACATAAAGGGTTCAACAGAATTGGGTCTCAAATTTACAAAAGAAAAAGAACTCAATTTACATGGATACAATGATTCATATTTTGCAGCAGATTTGGATAAAAGGAGGCTAATTAGTGGTTATGTGTTTACAGTGAGTTGGAAGTCCAGTTTACAACAAGTTGTGGCATTATCATCGATTGAAGCGAAATATATTGCCTTATCAGAGGCTGTTAAGGAGGCAATTTGGATAACTAATCTTCTCAAGGATTTAAAGATTGATCATAAGATTACTACAGTTTGGTGTGATTCTCAATCAACTATAAGCTTGGCCAAGAATTGTATGTTTCATGAAAGGACAAAACATGTGGCAGTCAAGTTCCATTTCATAAGAGACATCATATCATATGGTGAGATAGAGGTAATGAAGGTTCACACTTCAAAGAATCCGGCTGATATGTTAACAAAAGGTATTCCTGTACACAAGTTTGAAGCAGCTTTAGGTTTTCTGAAGTTGCAGAGGTGAAGATGAGAGGATCTTCAAGCTGGAGGTTAAGATCAAGATGAAGCATTTCACTAAGTAATGGAAGAAAGAATCAAGGTGGAGTGTTGTGAGAAGTGTTTCATTTTTCTCTAAATCAGTTTGGACCGGTTTGATGTCAAATTGGAATTGGACCGGGTTCACTTATATTAAACCAAGTTTTCTGATTTAGTAAAGTAAACCATCTTTGTTAAAGGGAGAGTTTGTTGTAACGGCTAAGTGTGTGTGATATAAACACCTAGTCTTCTTCTTCTCATTCATTCGGTTAGCTACAGTTGAGAAAAGCAGCCATTGAAGCTGATCTCTGAGCTCGAATTTGCAGAGCTAAGAGTATTTCGTTTTTGCTTAGTGGATTGTTGGATCTGAATCCGGCCCCTGAGACGTAGTTCACCATATCGAGGATGAACTCAGGGTAAAAGTGTTTGCGTGTTTCTTTATTTGCTTTTCTTTGAAAAATCGCATTCTTAATCTCGATTTTAAGTCAATCGTGATACACAATCAGAGGTTGGTTAACAGAAATTCAAGTTTCTTGGAGTATAAGATCGTAACAAATCATAATAACATATAAAAAGTGTTGAGATTCTTTTTAATTGGAAAATTTTCCTAAATTTTTCTAACTGTATTTAATTTAATTATATTTGAAAATCCATGGTATTTTCACAATCTGGTAAGATATTTTGGTTTCCTTCATCTTAGGCTTGCATAACGTTCCTATGCGTCGCCTTTTAAATTTAATCATAATGACGCCTCCAAATTTATCTTCTTATGAATATGGGCTATTTTTCTTCACTTCATTCACGCAAATAATAAATGTACTTACGCACTCCTTTCCCTCTAAAGTTTTTCTCTCTATAAATGATCTTGTTTTTTCGACGACTCTTCACTTATATGTGTCATCAGATAAACCATACTCCGTCTTGAAAGATGTCTTCGTCCAATTCTCTCTTGCCCGAACAAAGAGTTTACTCCTCGTCACTTGGGGTGGTCTCTCCCACTTGGCGCCCAACTTATCAACGTTAAGCTCAACAATATCAGAGAAATTTTCGGAGTATAATGTCTCGTTCTTTGAACCATATATGTCTGACGAGTTTATTGTAATATCGGGCTGCTTTGTGTTGGTAATTTTGTATTTTCCAGAGGGTATGTACTCCTTTTTCCTCGAGCTTTTAAAGCTTATCTTGGATCATCAATTCGTTGAGATTGGCTTAGTCTAGCATTTTCAATTGCCGTAAGGTATAAACGTTAGTTTCAATGAGGACCATTGCTTTGATTATGTGAGAAAGTGAAAACGTGGTCCATTTTGTCGCTTTCCAAGGTGTTGTCTTATGCGTTATCGTCAAACTCATTTGTCCTGAATTTTTCATACTTTCAAGATGTTTCTTCAATCCATCCATGATCGTTTTATTTTTTGCTTCGGTTTATCGATTTTTTGTGAATATCAAGGTGTTGAGAGGTCGAGATCTTATTTTTGAAAAAGAACAGATGTTCTTGAACTCATGATACAAAAATTTGTATCGTTGTCTATGGCGATTTCGTATAGAAAATTGTGTCGGCATGTGATTTTTCTCAAAAAATGCTTGTACTTCGTCCAAGGTTACATTAATAAATGCTTGTACTAGGGTGACCAAAAAGGCGATTTTCAATTTTACTTCTCATGTTACCGCGATGCCGCCAGAGGCTGGTGCTGACGGTGGCCCTCCCCCTCCGGTTACCAAATCCACTTCTCCTAACTATACACAATCGTGGGCATCTATAGCTAGTTCTCCAGCAAATTGTCTTTCACAACATAATGTTGATATTCAATTCTCAAACGGTGTAGGTTCACTCATCATTCCCAACGATGTTCTTGAAGATTCAAACCATCTATGGCAATCCTTCCTCATTGGTCGGTTCTTTGATACGACCCCACATGTAGCCAAAATTCATGTGATAGTCAACAAGATCTGGACTTTTGGTAACAAAATTTTGAAGATCGATGTTCATGTCATCAATTCATCCACTTACAAATTCAGAATAAAAGATCCAACTATTTGGAAAAGAATTCTATCCAGAGGACTTTGGATCATTGCCGACATTCCAGTCGTCCTTTCGGAATGGTCTCCCTCTGCACTAGCTTCTCAGCCTTCTCTTGAATCAATTCCATTATGGGTAGATTTCAAGAATGTCCCAGCCAAATTACTTACGATCAAAGGTCTCCAGTGGTTGGCAAGTTCAGTAGGTACCCCAAAAAGAGTCAACCCTTCGACTCTGGCTTGCAACAATTTTGATAGTGCAAAAATTTTCTTCAACACGGATTTAACTAAGGAACTCCAGACAAAGCTTCATCTTGACAATAAGCGTGGATTCACAGCTGACATCGATGTTTTCTATCCGTGGCTTCCGCCACGTTGCTGCTCTTGTTCTAAGTGGGGTCATTTGGCTGAAGTATGTCTATCAAAAATCCCTATACCACCACCTACGCAGCTCGCAACGTCCTTATGCTCTGTACTGCAGAAATCAGTCACCTCAGCCATTCATCCATCCATTGTATTAGATATAATTCACTGAGAAAATATCAGCTTCTCGTGCTATAATTGATACAGTTACTACTGCTCCTCCAGAGGTTCAGACACATGTTGGTAATGCTGTCATCCCATCGGCTTCTATTGATCAGACAAAAGTTGTCTCTAAAAGTAAGGAAGTCTGGACAAAGGTGTCACCTAAGGGTACACGCATGTTTGAGAAACACACGCTAATCACTCAGAGAGATAAAGATGTGACTATCTCTCCTTCTTGATTCTCTGTCCTTATGGATGAAGAGGAATCATCATCAAATCAAACTGCTCCTCCAGACTCTCAAATCGAAGAAGGAGAGTTTTTGGATGAGCAATCTTCTGCATTGGGACACTCACAACTTCTTGAGGATGAGACTGGCATTGAAAAATGCTTTGATGCTGATTCTCATGCCACCATCACCCGCTCTTCTATCTCCCGAGCCACCAAAGCTACTTCAAAATTGAATCAAGCCACTATCCAGGGAAAGGAACATATTGTTCATTCTCAAAAAGTAAGCGTGGTTCTCAAAAGAAACATTAATGTCGATATTTTCTTGGAATATCCGGGGATTTAATTAATCCTCCAAACATGACGTTGTAAAACAATGGACAATCGATTCCTGCTTATCCTTTGGTTGTGTCTTGGAAACGCGTGTCCAAGAATTTAATGCCTCCCGTGTTTGCGCTCAAGCCTTCTCGGGTTGGTCACTGTTATCTAATTATGAATTCAATACTCTTGGTCGAATTTGAGTAGTTTGGGATGATTCTTTGGTGGTTACTTCCATGTTCAAATCGGCTCAACTCATCACCTACTCTGTAGTTCAATCTCAACACAATTTGGATTTTCTGGTTTCGTTCGTTTATGCGTGCAATTTCATGGATGAAAGGAACATTCTTTGGGCAGATTTACGAGATCATAGCAACTTACCAATGTTCAACACCAAGCCTTGGATCATTATAGGCAACTTTAATGAAACTTTTCGAGTCACAGAGCCTTCGGGACTGACTGTGGAAACACAGGGGATGCGTTATTTCCAGACAACTCTTGCTATATGTGCTTTAACAGATTTGGCCTTTACGGGTCCTCTATTTACATGGTCAAATAGGAGAGATCATGATCCAATCTGCAAAAAGCTAGATCGTGCTTTCATTAATCCGCATTGGCTTACTAAATTCCACAACTCGATGGATTTAATTATTTGATTATGGTGGTGTGTTTGATCACCTACGTTGCAATGTACTTCTTGGATCACCACAACTTGCGACTAAGAGGCCATTCAAGTTCTTGAATCTTCTTGCCTCGCACGCTGATTTTCTTCCAACAGTGCTTCGTACATGGAACTTATCTGCTCCACTCTTTGTCTCACGAACAACACTATATCGTTTCCATCGCAAGCTTAAGACTCTGAAGCTACCTCTTAGGCACCTGAACAAAACAACATTTGGTGATCTCCCTGTTAAAGTTAAAGAAGCATTCACCCATCTCTCAAGATGAAGCTCTACATAATCCTTCACTAGATACTTTTTCTGCTAAAACAAAAGCTCAGACTAAATGGGTTTATCTTTCCTCTCTTGAAGCAGCTTTCTTTCGTCAAAAGGCTAAGGTACATTGGTTGAAAAATGGTGACAAGAATAATCAATTTTTCATATGATGGCACAAGCAAGAGTTTCAAAAAACTCAATAAGACTCCAAACATCCACATGACAAATTCTGACTCGGCCTGGAGAACTCAAGACAGAGGCAGAGCAATGGTTTCGTCAGTTCCTATAGTTTGTTCCCTCTAATTTCCATGGTTGTGATATCACAACACTCCAAGAACTTTTCACTTTTAAATGTTCTGATGCACAAGCAAACCAGTTGGTACAGCAGATTACCGCAAAAGAAATTATGGTAACAGTCTGGTCTATGCCCAATAATAAAGCACCATGACCTGATGGTTTCACTAAAGAATTCTTCATTGCTGCTTGGCCTATTCTTGGATCCGATTTTATTACGGCGGTCACGTATTTCTTTCAATATGGTTTTTTGCCTTAGGGTGTTAAGTCAACTATATTGGCCCTTATACCTAAGACAGAAGGTGCCATGGAGATTAGAGACTATAGCCCCATAACTTTATTTACAAAGTTATTTTTGATATTTTCAATATAGACCTCCATTGACTTACTGAGATGATTACAAAACATTAAATTGTTGGTACGTTGCACCAGCAATTTTGAGTCCGAAAAACATGACTTTACGGAAATACGTGTTGCAGTCCATTATAAATGTTGTTTTTATTCGATCATCCATATGCATTACTTGGAAATGGGAAAGAATGGGATTTCGCACTTGTTCTGCGGTACTTCATTAGATTCAACACAATATTATAGGTTTTAAGAATTAAACTGCACTTCTGTAATTTGTAAACCGGAGCATTATATATTTCATGTTGTTTGTATTTTACATTTTAGTGTTTGCAATTTTTTGAATGTTTAATTTTGTTTAGAATATAAACCCCAATTTTCACATATAAACGCAGTCACAACTATCATATAAGAGAAAAAAAAAATAATCCATCAAACCTCCAATCCCAACGAAATAAATAAGTTAAGGTTTTGGTAGTAAGGTAACCATACAATTTTTGTTTTTCTCAATTTCTTTTTTAATATAACTTGTGTTCAGTCAACAATTTTACGTAGACAAATGGTTTTGGTCAAATGGTTAAATGATCATTTCTTCATTTTTTTACACGGAAGTTCGATTCAAAATAATTGCAAAATCTTATATTATAAAAATTGATTATAGAATGCATTTTGTCGATCTGCCTGTGACAAAATTTTTTTCTATGTTTGCGTTTAACGTCAAAGCCTTTCCTTTCAACAAAACAATTGCGAAAAAAGAGTTTCTATAATTCTTTGGAAAGTAAACTTCTTCTTTGAACTAGAAGCTACTTTACTGAACATGTAAATACAAACATATGGACTTGGTTTCAATGAATCAAGGCATCAATCTGTCTCCAAATCCATCTTACAAGTTGAGTTCATTGAACAATTCTGGAACTTTTTTTGTAAGAAAGAAGTAAAATAAATGTTTTTGAAAAGTTGAGACAATGCATTGGGAGCTTGCTTTTTCCCTAAGACATAGTAAAAGATGTATTAGGCATAGCAACAAAGCTACGAAGCATCTGCAAATTTTGAGATATTTGCAATAGAATGGCTTCTCCTTCACTAACATCTAAAACATCTGCAAGATGTTTCAACAAGTCACCATTTGATTGAAGAACATTTAGCCTCTCTGTGATTGCTGAGAGCTCTTTTACTATCCCTTCTTTGCTTCCATTTCCTGCCCAATTTCATCACAAATAACATAAGATAAAAGGATAGTTTTCAAAAATATTACTTTCTTTGGTTTGTTGTTTTTTCCCAAAAATAGTAAAATAATGTCAAAAAAATTTTCTTCCTTAAAAACCACTAAAAAATACCATAAACTTCTACTATCTTTTATTTGCTATTATTTCTTCTTCCAATTTCGTCACAAGAAATCAAGATAAAGGATAATTCTCAAAAAATAAATTTTTATGTCTTTTTTCAAAAATATAATCAAAACATTTTTATTCGTTAATACCAATCAAAACGTTCCAAAAATATCACAAATTATAAAACTAACTATAAACCCTAAAAATGAAACCCTAAACCAAAAAAATCAAAATCTTAAACCATAGAAACTATACTTTAAATTAAAAATAACTAACTATGACAAAAAAGATAATAACAAACTAAACCTCAATAAATAAAAACGCTAAGATTTTAATGATTCTTTGAATGTTTATGGTATTTTTGGAAGAAAAACTTTTAGTTGTATTTTTCGAAAAAAATGTTTGATGGTTTTTGAAAAAAAAAATTATGTTGTATATTGTGAATTTTATTT
Organism: Iberis amara; assembly: GCA_900406375.1. NCBI lineage: Eukaryota > Viridiplantae > Streptophyta > Magnoliopsida > Brassicales > Brassicaceae > Iberis > Iberis amara. The sequence goes on along the minus strand of OVAV01000618.1, from coordinate 2,623 downwards.
AAGATAAAAGGGGTATATAGCTAGATTAAAGAACAATCAGAATTATCAAACCTAGAATAAAATTCATACCATTTCCTTCCTCTGGAGAGACATCATGTCCAATAGTAGACTCTTCTGGACTCTTCATTTGTACTAAAACTCCCAAATCTTCAGATTCACAAGACTCAATTCGAATCATGTTCTCTTCATGATTTGAAGAACCAACATTGCCGTTTTCTTCAAGAATCTCTTCTCTTGCATTGTCTTCATCTGTAAAACATCCATATTTCTCTTTATAAGCTTCAAATTCATCTTCAAGTTCCCTCATTTCTTCTTCTCTCTTTACTAATTCATTGCTCATAGATTGTAAAGCTTCTTGATCATATTCAGCTTGTTCATCCATCATTCTTTGATATTGTAAAGCCTCCATTTGAACAGAAGCTTTCTCAGCTTGAAGCCTTGTGATCATAGCCATTGCATTGTTAGCTGCAATAGCTGAAGCATTTCTCTCTTCATCTAACTCCATATACAAATCTATCAATGACTTCTTATCCAATCTAACTTCTTTCTTAAGCTGATGAAGGATAGATTCTTCTGAAGAAACATTCTCTGGTTTCTCCAAAAGGGTTTTCTTGAGAGTACGAACAGACCATCTAGGACTGTTTTGCGCAGAATCAGATAGAGGAATACCGAAAAACTTGTTACCTCCTTTCACAAAACTTGGTGTTCTATCAACATCAAGATCTTTAAATTCAGATTCATTTTCAGAGATTTTGTTGTATGAAGCCCTAGGAGAAGGAGCTGGTGCGAAGAAAGGATTGTTATTGTTTTTAGAAAGCTTCTCAGATTTCAATTTCAACAATTCTCCACAACAAGAACAATGTTGCTTCAAGCTCAAGTTATCATTTGTAATGTTGTTACTTGTCTTGTACTCCACAAGATTTGTTGTTGTTGTTTCCTCTTTCTTGTTCGCCAAGGGAAGTTCTCTTTCATCATCAATAAGAAGCTCAAGATCTTTATGTAAGATCCCAATAAGTGATTTATAAGTATCACAATCAGAATCTTTTTCGGTTGCGAAAGAAAGAAGACAACCTTCACACATATGTTTGATCTCAGAGAGTTTCTTATGAACATGACAATAAGCAAGAGAAGAGACTTTCTTCTTATGAGATTCACATATTGAGTCGTTGTAATAAAATTGAGGATCTCTAGGAACAAGAACATGATCGATTCTTGTACAGAGAAGACAAGGAATGTTTAGATCGAAGAATCTTGCGAATTGATTTGATAGAAAGGCAAGAACACCGTCAATGAAGAGGATGATGATTAGAATCCATTCAAGAATTGTGTAGATTAGAAACTTAGGGAAAGATCCGAGTTCTTGTTCTACGAAGTTCTTGAAAGAACGTTTAGACATGGTTGCTTGTAAAAGAAGAAACAAGAACAGGAAGAAACAAAGCAATTGAATATACATATATTGAGATCAAATTAGGTCAAATCTTACAGCAAAAGAACAGAGATCATGATCTGCCTGTCTCTCTCTCTAAGCTCTTTTGTGATTTGTTTGATCTGTCTCTCTAAGTTCTTTTGGTGATTTGTTTTGATGAGATTGTGTTTCTATTTTTGGGTGTGTAGAGTCAAAAAATAAAGAAGACTAGATTAGACTAGAATTTTGAGGAGAGGAAGTAACCAAAAACAAAGGATAATCACAGATTTGAAAATGACAAATTTGGAGATAATATGACTTATGAAAGAAAAAGAATTGGACTCGTATAATTTTTCTTAGACGTGAGGAGAAGTTAGTCGTTGACGCTAAAACAGAGAATACAACAATGCACGACCAAAACTGAGGACATGCCAACACACATATCATATCATATATATTTATGTGCTTTGAATCGGTGGTCCTAAAACATATGATACTCTGGTGGCTGGGGTGGAGACATTTTCATCGAAATTTAGAATCGGATCTGAATATATGAGTTTTACCTCTAAATTTACAAGACCGCTAATTTATGAAGTTTCAACAATAAAATCTCAAGGATATATGTAAATATATTGAAAATATTAATATATAACAAAAGAGTATAAATGTTGATAAGAAATTCTTCATAATAAATATTATATTGGTCCTAAATTATTATTATTATCTAAAAAATTATTTTATGTTTTTTTGTCAATAGACAAGATTCTATCCATAACTAATCATTATAATGTGAAATTTCGTAATTACATAGAATTAATCTTGAGGGAAAATAATGCAAAAGTGGACTTTTTCTATTATTTTATAGTTTTAAAAGGGCAAAATTCCATCAAAAACCTTCAAAGTGGCTGCCACTAACACTTTAAACCTTCAGAGTTTTTCATTATCACTTTAAACATCCAAAGTGATTGTTTTGCTAACTTAAACCTTTAATGTGGCTCCGTGTTTACGCATCGCCATTTTTTAACGGAAAATTTAACTCCGTTAAAAAAAATCGATTTTTTAATATATGTTTTTGGAAAAAAATTATAAAAAATAAAAAAAACTTAAAAAAAATTCAAAAAATCATAAAAGATACAGAAAATTATAAAAAATTCAAAAATCCTATAAAAAATAAAACAATTGATCAATTTAATTAGAAAACTAAAAATATTATAAAAT
>OVAV01000617.1:0-17006 GCA_900406375.1 Iberis amara | reverse complement strand
TAAATCTGATCTAGAGATGAACATGTGACAAGTAAATCATCTACATACACGGCCACTAAGAGCAACTTATCCTTTTCTCGTTTTTGATATAACGAGGCTTCCTTTGAACACTTCGTGAATCTTAGTTCCTTGAGAATGCTATTAAGTTTGTTGTTCCATGCCCGTGGAGAATGTCTTAAACTATAAAGTGCTTTTTCAAGCTTGTAAACCTTTCCTTCGTTTTTTTTGACGATGTAACCATCTAGTTTCTTTACATAGACGTCTTCTTTTAATTCACCATGAAAAAACGCGGTCTTGACATCTAAATGATGTACCTTGTATCTGTTTGATGCATCCAAGGCAAGAATGAGTATGACTGTTTCGATACGAGCCATTGGTGAAAATACTTCGTCGAAATTGATCTCATGCTTTTGAACATAACTTTTTGCAACTAGTCTTTCTTTATGTTTATTTATACTTCCGTCAGCGTTGCGTTTGGTTTTAAAGACCCACTTGAGACCAGTTACTTTAGCTCTTTTGGGTAGATCGGTTAAGTGCCAAGTCTTATTTTTCATGATGGACTCGATTTCATCATCCCATGCATCACGTCACACCTTTTCTTCTTTTACTTCATCGTAATCCCAAGGATTTTCATTGATTGCAAGTAAAACTCTCTCCCCTTCTTCTTATGATAAGAGAATGTAATCACCTAAGTAGCTTGGATATGCCTTGTAGATCTTCTTAGGTTTGGTCCTTCATTTTCTTCATTATTTTCTGCTTCAGACATCGCATCTTCTTCTTTGATGAAGTCTCTATTTTCGGACTCGTTTCTTCTTCTTCCTGTGTTTCTTCAGAGACTTCATTTGTTTGTTCATGTCTTTTTTCGAAGTTTCTTGGTTCAATATTAAAGGTTCCGAGCTTATTAGTGATAATTTTGCTTGGTTTGCTCTAATTTCATCCATTCATTTCGTCAAACACAACATCTCTGCTGACTATTAATTTTCTTTTCGCAAGATCAAGTAGGCGGCAAGCTTTTGAGCATGGTTCCATTCCTAGATGTACAAGTGCTTGTGATCGATTGTCTAATTTCCTCAGATGTTGCGATGTTATCTTTGTGTAATCGATGCACCCGAAGATGCGTAGATGCTTGATATTAGGCTTTTTCCCTTAAATATTTCATATGGAGTTATCGCAGGTAATGCTTTCATTGTGACACGGTTAATGATATATGTAGAATGTCTCAGCGCTTCCCCGCCCCCCATAAGTAATTCGGCATGTTCATTTGCTTCAAGATACTTCTTGTCATGGCTAGTAGAGTTCTATTTCTTCTTTCCCACTGCTCTGTTTTGTTTGGGCGAGTATGGAGCTGTAAAGTGTCTTTGTATCTCGATTTCTTTACATAAATCTAAGAATTCATGTGACATGAATTCTCTTCCTCGGTCTGTGTGAAGACACTTTATCCTCTTCTCTGTTTCTTGTTCGATTTTTACCTTGAATCGTTTGAAACTTTCAAACGCAAAGCTTTTATCTTTTAGAAAAATCGACCACATGTATCTTGAATGATCATCTATAAAAACAAAATATACTTATTTTGTGCTGCTGTGGCAAGTGTGATGGGGGCNTGCTGTGGCAGGTGTGATGGGGGTGCAGAGAGACCCATGAATGAGTTCTTTTGTTTCTTTGGCTCGATATGAAGTTGCCTTAGGAAAGTTTTGTCTGATTTGTTTCCCGAGTATGCATGAAGAACACACTTTCTTTTTTGTGTCAAAGTTACTTATGCCCATGATCAGTCATTTCTTCACCATTGTCCTCATTTTGTCAATGCCTATGTGTCCAAGCCTTCTGTGCCATTTAGTAGACTCGCTAATCTTCATGAGTTGTAAGCACTTTTGTCGTTTATCTCCATGGTCACCTTGTAAAGCCTGTTTTTAGATCGTTTTGCTTTTACCAGAAGCTTGTTGTCTCAGTCATATAATAACAATTAGTCGTCTTTCATATGAATTTCGTAGCCTGACTCTGTTGCTTGTCCCAGACTTATGATATTGCTCTTCAGATCTGGAATATAGTATACATCGGCTAAGATCTTTTTATCTCCATCTTTACTTATGAAGAGAATTGATCCCTTCCCTTTGATATAAACTCTTGAGTCATCTCCAAACCTAACTTTTCCTAAGATTCTTTCATCTAATTTCGTGAAGTAGGTCAGATTGTCTGTCATATGATTGCTTGCTCCATTATCTAAATACCAGACATTCTCTTCAGCTGTGTGTGTTTCAAATTTTTTTGGAGACATGTTCTTCTCGTTTAGGAACAAAACTCCATGCATCATTAACTCATCTGCTTCATGAGTATCATCTCCTTTAGTTTAGTGTGCTTCGTGCAGCTTGAGCAGTCTATCTGGACTTGTAGAGGCATAGTGTTCGGGTTTATCACATCTAAAGAAAATAAGCTTTGATTTATCTCTTCCTCCTTGTTGATTGTTGAACCGTTGTATTTCTCTTCCTCTTCCAAATCGTCCTCTTCCTTGGTTGTAGTTTTCATAGGTCTGAGTCTGATTTGGTTCAGAATTTGCATACATGAGTTTTGATTGCTCTTCTTGGGTATCTTCTTCGATGTTGATTCTTTCTTCGTATGCCTTTAATCTACCAACGATATCCTCAAAACTAGTTGTTCTGATATCTAAGACTTGCTCAAGATCTGTGATGATATGAATAGAATTCTTCCTAAGAAGGATGTTAAGAAACTTCTTTACTACTTTCGACTCGTCAATGCTCTCACCTAGAGCAGCTGATTTTGTAAGAGTCTGTAGTTTTGCTTCTTTAACTCTTTCTTCCCCCAACGTGTCTAATCTTAATAGCTTCCTATACTTATTATAATGTTTCGAGATCTCCGACCTGTATGATGAGTAATTCAGGTATTGACTGAAATAGTAAAGCCTTAGCTAGGTTGTTTTTCTCGATATCTTCGATTCTTGGATCTATCGATTCCCAAACTTTATTCACCGTTAGCGCCACCTTCATACGCATAGCCCGTACTGTGTAGTTTGTGTCGTTGAGCATGGGAAATTGTACGAAGGATGGTATCTTCATGTTGGAGGCTGCAAAGATGTCCCCCATGTTCGTAATTCTCCTTGATTCCATTGTTTAGCTCTAATACCAATTATTGATTCAAGAATAATAACAACACCTTTAGATTAAGAATAAGAATCACACTTTATTAAGAAATTTCTCAAGCTTAATAATCTCTTTGAATATCTCTCTTATGAAAATCGCAACTCTCCTAAACAAAGTCATTAGATATATATAATTTTAGACATATGCCAAAACCATAAGGATTCCTAACTAATATGTATTAGATAACTTCTAAAAGATATTCCTAAATCTTTCTCAACTTTGTTAAGGAATGATAACTTGCATCGTAAGTTTCTTTTCTTTAGTTTANCCAAAACCATAAGGATTCCTAACTAATATGTATTAGATAACTCCTAAAAGATATTCCTAAATCTTTCTCAACTTTGTTAAGGAATGATAACTTGCATCGTAAGTTTCTTTTCTTTAGTTTATTTTTCTTTGATTTCTTTTTCTTTCAAGTTTATCCTAACATTAGCTAATCTGAAGAAGTTCTTGATAGCTCGTGTTATTGTGTGTATAATGGTTTTGGGTAACCCGATATCAATAAGAATAAGAACCAATAGTAATACAAATCCCCCTTATTTGATTAATTACTTTGAAATATTGCTCATCTCTACTGAAAGTTAACATCATAAAAGGCAGATGAAATATGGTTCCTCGATAACCTTATTGGAAACTGAAAGTTAAAAGTAAATAAATAAATTTACAGCTTTTGCGAAGTAGGCATTGCAAGAGACACTGAAGTTGGAATATCCTTCCACTGTTGTGTAATTGTTTTCATCTGAGTGAAAAAATCCACTCCTGCTTTGCCTGCAATAATAATTCCATTCGAGCTTTTAAGCAAAACAGAAACTAGAACGCATCTTCTGATTATGTATGTTGTGACATTACCATAGAAATTCAGATCTCCTGCAAAGGATGCTTTGTTTCCAGTGAAGGAAAAGAACGGTAATGGAACCGGAATCGGAACATTAATACCAATCTGTGCAAAACATTAGCAACAAAATAGATTAACCCTGCCAAAATCTACACAAAAAAAAAGTTAAAATCTTATAGGCTCAAAGTCAGTTCTTGATACCTGTCCGGCTTCTATTTCCATTTGGAACTTTCTCGCTGCTGCGCCTGATGTAGTGAAGAGAGCAGCACCGTTTCCGTATCTGTTGAAGGTGTAAATAGCAATTTCTCTAAGGAATATGAGACTATAATATATATAAATTTGATAAATAAAAGTGTTGTTTACTTGTTTCTATTTATCACAGCTATGGCCTCGTCAAAGCTGTTTGCCTGTATCAAATCATGTAAGTCTCAAAAACGTAATTAAACAAAATCGAATGTGTGATTTAAATGAAACTAATTTTTCCAATCTGACCTCCATGCATACAAGAACAGGGCCAAATATTTCCTCCTGCAATATGCAACATGCCAAGAGATAAAAAAGGAATGTAAGTTTCAAGTAGAATACAATTTTTTTTGCTTAAAATACCGGAATAATAAATACCTTGTAACACTCCATGTCAGGGGTAACACCAGATAATATGGTAGGCCCTATAAAATTCCCTTTCTCGTATCCTGGAACCTGCTTGTAACGAACCACCATATATAAACAAACTATTTGGACCACTCATCCTATCGTTGTTTTCAAGATTACACTAAGATTATTAATCCAACAATATCAGTCAAACTTATTCTATCAAGAGATTTCTGTGGAGGCAATAGCAGGAAGCATTGAGAATGGGAATATACCACAAGATTTCTTCCGTCAAGCAGTAACTTAGCCCCATCGTCCACACCAGATTGAATCAAGCGGCATATCCGTTCTTTAGCCTAGCCATATAAACAAATTTGGCAATGAGTTATATTATATTAAACAGTAGAGGAAACACAAAAAGTAAATACCTCTTTACTAATCACAGGGCCCAGGTCTGCATCAGGTTCTGTTCCACATGTCACTTTAAGGGCTTTTGCTCGCTCAACGAGTTTATCCTCCCTGGTTAGTTTTTAGACAAGTTGAATCAAATGATATATCAACAGGCCTCACACAGTTTCTTCTGTTTCCCTATAATCCTCCTTATGGTTTATTAAGTCTTCGTATATATTACAGGCAAGTGTGATAATTACACTAAAAAGACCTCAAGTAATTCAAATAAGGAGAAAAAAAAAGAGATTGCAGTACCATGGTTTTGAATTGCCAACAAAGACAACTGTACTCAGTGCCATGCATCTCTGTCCAGCGGCACCAAAACCAGCAGCAAGTAGTGCATTTATAGTACCATCGATGCTGGCATCAGGCAAGACAACTCCATGATTTTTTGCCCCCATATTTGACTGCACAGATGTATCAGTAACACAAAATTTTGATGTAGAGTATACCAATCAGCGGAAAAGATGCAAGCTGTTACCTGAATACGTTTTCCTTTTGCTGCTGCTCTTGTATATATGTGCATTCCAGCCTTAAACAAAACATGTCAATTCGGAAATACACAAGTTAAACCAAAAAAGCTGACCTTAGAAGAAAATCAAATCTGCCATCATCATTTCTTGTTAACAGATTTTAGAGAGTACTAGTGTATGATTTAACTTTCTGGGGAAGAGAGTAGTATGTTAATGTCCTTTCAGACAGCTGAAAAAAGTTACACTAGAAACTGACTTGTTTTAAAGTTCATAATAACTTGATCAAAAACAAACCATGTCTGCAGAGAATAAAGAGGAACAACAATATAGACTTACAGTATTAGAGCCAACAAATGAAACAGCCCTTATATCTTCATCATCACAGATAGCGTTGACAGTATCCTGGTATGTAAAGATGCATTATCACTAATGACAAAGAAACTGAAGGTGGTAGTAGAATCTTTACGTGTTAAATTTGAGACAGTTTGGAGGTGACTGTAATTGCAAAATAGAAAATATTTACCATACCATCTCTTAAAGACCATCGTTTCTTTAGCAATTTAAATCCTAACATCCAAGAACTTTATCAACAGAAAAAAATTAAACTTAACTTACATTCGTGCCGTGAACGATATTGAGAACCCCATTTGGTAATCCAGCTTCCATTGCCAACTCTGCAAGTAGTACAGAAGCACCTGGAGAAAAGCAAGTAATATCAACAAGAAGTTTCTCAGATAATGTACCGCATTTCTTTTGTATAGATGATTATTAACAAATAGTCCATCAATGGAAAAGGACCTCCACTGCGACAGTGGACAACCGTCAACTCAAAATGCAGGTGGTAATGTATAACATTAAGAAATGCTTAGCGCATCGGTCTTGCATGAAAGATGTATGTAGAGTGGCAGCAACGATATGGTAAGATACGTTAAGAAAAACAGTCTATCTCTTGAACTTCCAAACATCATTTAAACATAACGGGAGCATCTTATACTTCGTGAAATAGTTATGAGGAATAAGGGTAAAATTTTTAACACTTTACCAGGATCCTTCTCTGATGGCTTTAGAACAAAGGTATTACCACATGTCACTGCAATGGGAAACATCTGCACAAACAAACACAGAATAAATACTCAGACTGCATAGAAAACGATCACAAAGAATTAAGGATACATGTACCTATCATACATTTAGATTGAATAAAAGCCATATAGAACACTAACTTAATAAGGGCTTAGCCTGTTACCCATAAAGGAATCATTGCTGGAAAATTGAAGGGGCAAATTCCAGCACAGACTCCTAATGGCTCCCTAATACTATACGTATCAACTCCATTCGACACATTCGGGACGTATTCACCCATCTGTAGCGTTGCCATTCCGCATGCATGCTCCACAACCTCTGCGTGCGAAAATGAGTGCAAAAAAGTAAACGATACAGTTCTATTCTGTCTGGCTGTCATATAATCGGACCTGCATAAAAAAAAGCTAACCTAACCCACGGAAGATATCACCATGAGAATCCTTTAAAGTCTTCCCTTGCTCAGTCGTGATGTTCATAGCAAGTTTGTCCTAAAGAAAGATTAAAACTTTCAGCCAAGTGTATGTCAAGAGCGAAACAAACTAAACCAAGTAGGTACCATATTTTTTCTTATAAGCTCTTGAAACTTGAGCATAACACGTTGGCGGGTGGTAATCGGAGTGTTTCTCCATGAAGGAAATGCTTGCTTTGCAGCGGATACTGCCGCCTTGAACTCTTCATTAGTTGTTAACGGAACTTGAGACACAACCTCTTGCGTAGCCTATATAACAAATGAACGTTACTTCAAACCCTTTTAAGTTTTATTGAGAAAAAAAAAGATACTTAAAAGCAGAGTGTAGTAGAACTAATAGTGAGATCTTACTGGGTTTATGACATCAATATATGATGATGATTGAGAGTCAACAAAAGAACCTCCAATAAGATTTGGTACCTTCTGAAGAAATCAAAATCAAATGTACATCAAATCGACCAAATATGCAAAAAAACCTTCAAAGATAAATGATTCACAATAAAGGTAGAATCGGTGGAAACAGCTGATCCCAAAAAAAAAAAAAATGAATAAATTTACAAACTCACCGAAGGCTTTGGAGACTGAGTAGACGGTTCAGGCGATGTAGATAACCAACAGCTTCGGAGACCGAGAAAACGAGGTCTCAGATGGTTTCCTAAAACACCAAAAACAAGCATCGTTTGTATCGAAGTTTAAGGATTACGAGACGATTGAAACCAAATCAAAAACAAAGAGAATCAATAATACCTGAAATTCGCAGCAACATCGTTGTTTCAATGGATCGTTGTGTGGAGAGTCGTCTCGATGTCTTCCGTTCTATGCGTTTTCTATTGGAATTGATTGCTGCTGAGTGAGTGCTGACTCAATGTTTATCGGATGCAAAGTGGTTAGACCTGTACCGTTGGATCTATACGCATTACACATTCTTACTTTTGGATTTTCTTTTTCTTTTTTTTTTTTGTCACCCTTGGTTTGACTGTCTTACGTAGATGGAAAAGAAAAGGAACTTTTATTTCGTTGACAAAAAAAAAAAGGAACTTTTATTTATAACTACGGCTTAACCCGCGCATGCGCGGACTGATAACTTGTCTTTTGCTTTACTTATAATTTCTATTGTTAAATTGTAATGTTTTTGTCCAAATTTTTGAAAATCTTAATTTTGAAACTATGTCTAATATTCTTATATTTTAGAAGAGTTTATTCTACATATATCTATTTATAAAAATTAATATCTTGGTTCTTTTAGTATTCATATATTTTCAGCTATAAATTAACTTTTATAACTAATATTAATCCAAAACTCAAATATATAATTTATTTTACTAATATGTTATTTTAATAATTACATTTTATCGAATGAACTTTATAAATAATTTTAAATTTTATAAAGTTTATTAATTTCTACCTTTTGGTGATATGCACAATTATAATAAATATTTTTAATTATATGACAAACTTTTAACATTTTGCATGAATTCCATATGTCGCAAATCCTCTAACCATCGTATAACATATTTTCATGCTGTGCCCCATAACTTAACAACATTTTTTTAATCACCGTGAAAACATAGCAAAAATATAGATAAGGGCGATTTTTGTCTCTATGAATTTAATCACCATGTATTTTTGGTGAAAAGAATATATAAGTATATGGTTCAAAATTTGTCTAAAGTGTATATGGTTTAATGAAACCATACACTTTTCTGTTTAAAAAGTTTCTAATAGTACTTCAAATGAAACTGCATGATCTTTGATGTAAGAACAATAAACGTCAAAACCTTAATTTATGTAATAAAAAAGAGAGACGATATGCAATTGCTGGAGTGAGAGCATTACCAAACATATCAATTAAATATAGCTTTAAACCATATTCAATAAAACTATGGTGGAAGAGGTCGTGACTGATGTTGTGGAAGACACAAATCTCTCTTCCTTTATCATGTTTCGGTTGCTTGGATCATGTTCAATGTATCTTCTTATGCCTCGTATCTTCTTAAATTTAATTGAGTTTGCTATTAATAATTCCTACTCCATCACCTAGTAATATTAGGTTGTCTTGAATTTTTTCAACTAACAATGTAGTGACTTAGAATATTTCATGGACACTTATATCGAACATAAAGAGATTAATCTAATATAAGTATACGATATACAAATAAATTCATAATTCGGTTATCAAGATTTTCACTTGAAACACATTATGGAATCGTAGCATTCTAGTTTATAAACATAAAAGTTCATATATTTATTCATTTCAGCCATGGAAATTAAAATCTCATATAAAGTGTGATTTATAAAATGCATATGAGTTGTATAAGTCTTTCAGAACAAATACAAAACAATGAAACGAATATCACATACATTACTGCAAACATCATGTCCTTTTGTTCTTCGACATGTCTTGACTAATGATGTAACACTGAAGTTACTAATTGTTCTTATTAATAAGGCATTTCTTTAATCTTTGTTTTCTTCCCAACTCTTCGTCTCCGTTTCTTAAACCAAAACTTTAATTTTGATACGAAACATTCCCAAGCATTTTGTATAATCCAAATTTCTGAAGAAAATATATTTCGAATGATTACTTTCTCACTTTTTTTTGTCATACATAAGCTTCATTAAACTTAAGGTATAATACTATAGGAGATAGGAGCTTTGGAAACCCTTTTTGGACCACAGTCGGCCATTTTAATGACAAAAAGAAGATAAGGATAATTAAGATGAAAACACCACACTTCTTAAATAATCAAATTTCTTAGAAGATTCTGTGGAGATTGGTGTGGCTTGCGGGCGAACCAAGAAGCTTCACAAACGCCGTGAGTGCATCAAAGCGGACATAAATCCCAACCATTTGGTTGGGGTCGTTAAAAACTCCATAAAGAAGGAAGATGATGATAAATTTCTCTCTATGAAAGAGGAAGGTGATGAAAGTGTTCTTCTCGGCCTGGCCTCGTTGAGAGGAATAGTTATAAATTTCTCCACAAAAAAGAAATCTAAGAGATTTAAATTCTCAAGCTTCCAAACAAATAACTGTAAGAGGCTATAAGCATCAGACTTCTTTAAAGTCATGAGTTAGAACACAATCAAAGTTAGACCGAATGCTATTTCAAGACATTTTTGGAGACTGGGTTAGATAAATGCTAGCAGTGACCATTACATAACTCACCAGAATAATCAAAAATTGTAACAGTTGATAAGGTTCTTCGAGATTTACCAAAGACAGTTCAAACATAATGCCAATGATCCACTTTAGAAGAAATACTTCAATGATTGCATAAGAGTGCGAGGTTGCAAGGTTTGACGCGAAAAGATGGATCCTTTCATAATCGTAGACATCTGTATGGAGATAATATGTATCGATAGCCACCCCTTTCGACAAAACAGAACGAAACGGGAGATAAATGCCACACCGGACGTTGATTCCGTGTCGAAAAAGAATAGAACTATTATTAATAATTGTTACATTGAATAACTATTGATAATCGGAGAAGAAGATTGATTTATTATTATAAAACAATTTGGAGATTAAAATAAAGATGACAGCGACTTTTTGAAATTTTAATTATTGATTATCATAGTTAACCGAATCTAATTTGCAGATTAATCAAAAATATGAACTTTGATTGTACATTGTATAGATTGATGAAAATACCAGAAGGATACAGTTTTCGAGTTACATCTTCTAGAAGCTTTAATGGACTCTCTGCATTTTCTTAGAAGACGATGCAAAACCACGACGCGTCTGTTTCATCGGCGGGAAGAATTTCCCAACGGCAAATTTTGAGATATTCAGAAACTGGACAGTATCCGACAAGAATAACTCTATTTCTAGTAGTTTCTACGGAGCCGAACTCGAAAACTGTCGTGCGATCTAGTTGAGGGGCTTCTATCGCTCCGTTCATTCCCGGAGCCGGAGTTTCCAATTTCGGCGACTGAGTTTTATTCGTCTTCGATATCTCAGGTTGCGAAACCTTTCCATTTCCTGTGAACCACGAGAGAATCCCCATGGTTACTCGAATCGATTCAAAAGTGATGCATAATTTGAGATATTCCCCATCCATCATTATTTATTTAACTATCTAAACATCGTAACCGGAACCATCAAGAACATCTCTCTTTCTCTCGTTATGTGAAACGACGAAGTAAGCCAATGTTGAAATAATTTGTTTAATTGATCTTGTGGGGAGGTTTATTTTAAAATCTTGAAAAAATGCAACTTTTGATAAAGAAAAAAAAACTAATTCTACCAAAGGTCACCACATCAAACCGTATCTGTTGATCTTTCAAGTTAAAGAAAGAACATGTGTCACTCATAGAACATAGGGAACCCAACTATTTTAATATGTATAATGTGTGTAATTTTTTATAGATAAAAATCTTATTTAAATAGAAATTTTATATTCTTACAATAAGGAATCTGATCAAATAAGAAAGAGAGGATATCTGAAAGAAAAAGATTCTCTTTATTATATGAAAGAAAGAGGGATGTGAATGTGATGATACATAACAAATAAAAACACTATTATTTTCTCAATTTTATTTTAATAATTGTTTTAAAAAATGCACACAAATTAAGAAAATACAAATTTCCATATAATTTTTCTTGTTTAAATAAAAATATCATTAACTAAAAAGAATTCAACTAATAATAAAACATTATACAAAATATGAAACGTCATAAACAACAAATTCAACTATTTTTTGCTTGGACTGATGTGAAAAATATTTATATTGAAACAAATATTTTTCTTTAAAACTACAATATTTTTGACACAATGGGAGTATATAAATAAAATTTTAAGTAATTATGCATAGATAGTAAGTAAACTCCATATAAATTATATTCATTCACAAATTTCTTCGTCTATATGTTGACGTCCGCTTTTGTTAATTATTATAACATTATTTCTTGGAGACTAGTCAGGTATCTATGTTACGTCTTTCTTGCCTCATTAAAAAAGTTTATAGGAAAATTCAGTGAAAAACGATAGTTGGTAAAATGTACAACTACGTAAGCTCCTGTTCAAATGACGAAGTGTCATCTTCATCGATTTCATTAATGATGCATTCCAGTTTTGTTGACATGCTTCTCGAATATCGAATTAGATAGCGATTTAGTGCAAATATTTGTAACATTGTTACATGATTGAACATATCTCACTTCAGTCTCTCTTTAATTTATGAAAATAATTTTTTATGGATATGTTTGGTCTAATCACTTGTAGTATATATCTTTCTTTCGTATATGCAACACATGCATTATTATGTTCATATAGAATCGTTGGATTTGTTACAAATTCTTCTGAAACGGATGTGTTGGCTAATTTTTCTTAGCCATACACATTATGTACTTGCTTTATGAAGTACGATGATCTCATCTTGGAATGAAAAAGTAGCTACATGTGTTTGTTTATGAGAATGTCATGATATAACAGTGTTTCTGATCTTGAATCATTTAAACTAACTAATCTAGACGTAATCCGACATTGTAGACAAGTTGACATGAAGCTCGATGACATGACCCTTGATCGTATCAGCACACCTCCGCGTGACTTGTTTACATTGAACCTATTAAAAAAATATAAGAATAAATTTTATAATTCTTAGAATATTTTCTATAATAAACAAGTTTTAAGGATGTTTACAAAATTTAAATAAATATAAGATATATTAATATTACTAATAATATATAATGTTTTGATAAAATATTTGATCAATTAAATATATAAATAAAAATATTATAAATTATAAATATCTTATTAATGTGATTAAAAATAAATAAATATTACGTAAAAAATTATCTTAAATTTAAGACAACATTTTTCGCTAAGGATGCGAGATCCATCCTAGGTTCACCGTTGCGATCGGATTGCTGGAGTTGATATTCGACTAGCATTGAGACTTGGAGATCTGGATGAAGCTGATACCGGCTATAGATTTTGTTCTCATGCGGTAATTGTATATGAGTCTTGTGAATTGTCGCATCAAATAAGTGTACCCTTGGAGATGACTTCGGCATGTCATGTTGTCCATGAACTTAAAATTAAGCCAACATACTTCCTCTCGTCATATGATACAATCAGATGAGCTTGAAGAAGAAACAGAAGCTAAGGATGATCTTGGAGCTAAGCTAGTAGCCAATGAGCATAAGGATGAAGATGCGTTGGTAATTTCAATTAGGTCAATGACAAGATCAAGGACTATAAATTTTACTAGAATACTTAGACAAACATTCAGGAGAATTGAAGATCAAATGCAAGAATTGAATTTGGAACTTACAAAAACAACAACACAAGTAATACAAGTTCAAGAATGATCAATACTAAGGTGAATATTCATCTTATACTCTTTTTCCCAAATCAGGTTTTGTCCCACTGAGTTTTCTTGGTATGGTTTTTAATGACGTAAGATTGAATACTCCATAATCGCCTAAGTGTTTGATCAAGTGAAGATCAAGATAGATTTGAACACTTAGTCATTATTAGGTCTTTTATTTTCTATGCATTTAAGTGAAGGTTCTTTAGGTCAAGGGATTTGTACCTACCTATTTCAACCCAAAAACACGCAGCCCTCTGGTTCTTTAACATATTTTCTTATTTACAAAACTCTCTCTTTGAAACTAGGTTCCATATTTGGTTTGTCGAAATCTGTTTGATCTTAGGTGTATTTATCCTTCGATCTAGGCGTATCAAAGGGCTCTCCATACCTTTTGTGTGGTCCTCTCACTACTCCCTGTTCGAATCATTCATTTCAAATCTATACAACTTCATATCACATCTACAACTCAATCCATTTTGTTCTAAGCCCTCAAAATGTGTTCTTTATCAAGGGATCTTGTATTACCATCAAATAAAATTACATATATATACATATATATATATTATTAATAAGCTAAGAAAACATAAAGTTAGAGAAATCAAAAATAAAATTATAAACCTCTAACACCTTTTATGGAGGACTTAAAAAATTAAAGAGAAAGTTTTTTAAAGTGATAAATTATTAGAGATTATAAAAGAAATATCATTTGATATAATGAACGGTGATTCGAAGTAATCTCAACACAACCAAAAGTTTAATTTATTTCATCTCATGTCATAAGTGATATAAAATTTACCAAAGTCAACGATGAATTTACATTGATAGCTAACAAGTCCAACGTAAAATTAGCATTCCATGCTACATAGACGCTAAATCATCATAGATAAAAGTTAATTAAAATTACAGTTGAATTACCATTTAGCGGCTACTAATATCACGCAACATCTAAACCCATAAAAGTATTTCATCTCGAACTTTTTAGTAGTCGTTGCTAAAATGACATAATTGGCATCTAGTTAATGTCGAATATGAGCAAACGATGTAAATTTGACGTTAACTATAATTTCAACTTGTCTGAACAAGTGAAATCAATTTAACACAATAATTCAAGTATAGTTACTCACTGTGTAACAACATATTAATGTCGAATACGATATGTATAAATATCAAATATCACAACTTTAACAAATCCTAAAACACTTCTAAAAAATGCTAAGGCTAAATATAAACATAAAAGTAAAGATATTAACTTTAATATCAACATTTCAAATAATGTTAAATCAATTAAAAACAATAATTTAAGTATATTAACTCACTGTATAATGTTATATTAACGTCAAATATGACATGTATAATTATCTCACAACTTTCCCATTCAAATATCACATAAAATTCCAGACATATGGCAGTGATGAAGATAACAAAATTACTTCGCGTGGTAGATAATGCACTTTTTAGTCACTTCAAAAAAGTTCTTTCGACAGACGACAACCGAAAAAGTAATACACTTTCATATTGTCACAAACTTATCGTACATAATATATATCAATGATGGATTTCAAACAACATTTGCAATGGTAGCTAATTTTGTTCAATCTGAGGAAACACATAACATTCACGAATGTTATTTTTAACAACAATTTTCTCTTTTTACTTGCCAAGCCATAAGAGAGGGTCTCCACAATTGTAAATTACACATCATATTAGTTACGAGTATTTTGACAACAATTTTTTTCCTTTTATGTATAATTTGTTTCGTGGCAGCAAATAGAGGTGTTGATGGCATACTTCGGAGTCAAGAATTTCTCTTTGTTATCTACTGAGAGAGCCACATTTATGTCCTCATGCTTTAGAAACAATCTCCTAAAGAATTATCACACTTTCAAATCCGCAAAGGACAAGAGAAGCCTATGTTTTGGTGATAAATTGCAAAAGTATGGACTAGAACCAGAGGCTGAGTGGTTTGCGGCTGTTGACACCCTCTACTTTCCAATGATATGAGATGACCATCATTGGGTAAGTTTGAGAATAAATTTGAGATTTTGGTTGGTGGAGATACTTGATCTGTTACTTTTCCTCTATGATGATGTGAAAGTGGCTAAATTCATGACATTGGTTGTTAATATGCTCTCCTATTTTATCAAAACATTATGTGGAGAAAAGCTTACTTAAAGCGACGGGGTAATGCCAATTTTTGAAAAGGTTGAAGGGGATATACAAAAACAAAACGAGTAGTTATTGTGGGCCTATGCCCATCAATTCCTTGAGTTGCATGCTTATACTAATTTTTGATGGTGTTCTTATAGCCATACATAAAATTTGGTGTCCAACCTCAATTTATGTTGAGATGGTTAAAGACATAGACACGTTCTTTAGCTTTCGTTACGGACGAGAATTGTTCTTTCATGTCATATATTTCATATCATATATTGTTGTTAAAAAGTGGTGATTAACAATGAAGATCTTGTAGCGTGTTTCTTCCAACAACTAAAGAAAAAATTAATGCTTCTCCAGGGTTTCTCACTCGTGTTGCAACTGTTAGCCTTCAAATCCATAATTGGTTTATCAATTAAGGTGCTTTGTGATGGACATATAATCAGGGATGCTAATTCTATTATGCTCAAAAGTTACACTTTTAAGGTTGAACAGCGTGCTTTAGACTGAAAAAAATATGATCTTAATTGGTTTGTAAGGATATTTTATTTTTTGAAATGAGTCTACACATCAAATAAATGTGTTCTTTTTTAATGTTTTGATTGCAACTTTTGTTGACCCTCTGATGGTTGGAGATGATGAATGAACAACAGGAGGTTATGTTAAAATTGATGGTGAAGTGATGGAAAAATAATATTTTATATGGAGAAGCTATGCGAAGGGCATATTTTTGATAAAGCACAATTTGGTGGTGGTGGTGATGATGTCTCTCTTCCATTGAGTGTTTTTATAGCTAGGGTGCAAGATTTGAGACAAAAAATTATCATTGCTAAGGATCAAAGGCGAACCTATATGTGTGCAAGATGGCTCAATTGAACCACCTAAATTTTGCATTTTCAAAACAATTATATTATATATAATTAAGTGATTCAACTTTAAATCATTTTTGGCACATGCACTACAAAAACTTAACATTTGCCATCATTTATTTGACATCATTTTATTAATTAAAGTTAGATAAAAAACCACTAATTAATAATATAATTTATTAAGATGATGTTAAGATATTTTATTTTATGTCACTTAACCATGAACGTTACTATTTACTGTTAATTTACTTTAATTTATCAAAAGTGATGTTAAAGTAATTGACCATGTTTTACTCAATCCAAGGCCAATTTTAGCTTATTCTTATCTTATTAGATGACGGTATATAAGCTTTTTTGAATCCAAGTCAATAAACAGTTCCCTCACAACGAGGATTTTCTCCGCCGCATCTTCTTGTTTACAGCTTTGTCCACCGCGTCTTCTTCGTTTACAGCTCCGTCCGCCATGTTTTCTCCATTTACAGCCCCGTCTGCCGCGTCTTATCCGTTTACAGCCTTGTCCGCCACGTTTCTCTGTTTACAGCTCTATTCTCACCGTTAAGGTAAACTTCTCTTTACTTTGTTGATCGATGTATTTTTTTACTTGTTTTTTTT
>OVAV01000615.1:0-15960 GCA_900406375.1 Iberis amara | reverse complement strand
GAATGGGCCAAAATTGTCGATGGGCCGGTGATGGTTTTTTTCCGTTAATGGGCCTAAATGTTAGGCCAAATATGGGCCAAAAATTTCTATAAAAAAATTGTCTAAAAAGACCTTATTTAATGGACCTTCGGTCCAATCGACCCTACGACCCGAGACCGCGACCGCAACGTGCCGTGCCGTTCTCCTCTCTCTCTCTTCCACCATGCATAGTCTCCCTTGCTACTCACTTGTAAGTATGACAGGGCATACTATATATATACCACTAGAAACATAAACTTCTAAGCAATGTGCGATAAATGATTTTGTTGACTTTTTCATGTTTCAACCATCATACTTTGACCTCACATTTCTCATTCAAAATTATATCAATCTTAACAAAAGAGTAGTCCATCTTGTAGTTCTAGCTACAAGCTTTCCAAAGAACTCATAATCCGTTTATTCTGGACAACCACCTTGCCGGAATACTCAACGGAAAATGATGTTCAATCACTTGTTAAAATTTAATTTTCAACAAACCGTTTGGTGTTAGTGTAGATAAAAGTTATTTTTTTGTTAAATATTATTATCTAAATTTGATACATTAGAAATGATATAACCCATAGTATTTTTTTGTTGTAAAATATTAAGATACAATTTAATTGCACATAAATAATATATGTAATCGGCATAATCAATAAGTTATTAGTATTTTTGTAAATATAATAACAAATAAACATACACAATTATAGTATTATAAAATAAAAATAGAAACCATATAGACAATTATTCTTGAAATCAACACATTGTATCGAATGTAAAATTTAAGGGTTTATTACATATTTTTATGGTTTAGAATCATTTTATAGAGATAATGCACAATAAATGTGATTGATTATTTATAAATTGAGAAACACAATATAAGATATATAATAATAATAATAATAATAATAATAATAATAATAATAATAATAAAATAAAAAATTATACTCAATTTATTTTATAAATGAATTTATATTTGTTTAACATTTCTATTGAATGTATACTTTTATCGTTAATGTCAAATTAATATCTTTAATAGAGAAATAATATAATTTTTATAGATTAATTATTTGATTATCCACCATAAATAATTAACTACTTATATCATATTACTTAAGCGAAAAATAACAACTTCCTTTGGTTGTTGTTCCTCGAAGTCTTTTATCTTCTCTATTCGACTTGCTCGAAACCTTTCACCAGCGATTTTTTTTGTCGACTTCTTCTTCAGCTTGGATCACTAGTTTTCTCTCCCGATCTCCTCTAGTATTCCGAATCAATTTTCTCTTCTGGGTTTTAACCTTTCATGAAGGCAGTTCTCTTTGGCGATTGTGTGTCGAGGTCGTATGCACCGGATCTGGTTCATTTGGGTTCGACTTTGGTGGCTTAGAGTGGAGATTATTAGATAATTCAAATTATTGTTACCGTAAAATAGCTATCTGTTATTTTTGTTAAGATTCTATCCCTTACAATCTGTAACTGAATGTACTATATATGAAGAGATGAATACAACGTATCCCTCAAGGGAGTTAATTATCTTTTATGGTATCAGAGCATAGGTTCTTTACCGTTCCTTTCTCTAAAAATCTCTTTTCTTCTTCCTCTTTATTCTCAAAGTGTCAATGGCAGAACATGCTAATCAAATTGACCGGTGTTTTGGTGTCACGAACATCAAATCGCACATTCCTCTCATTCTTGATCTCAACGATCACAACTACGACGCTTGGCGTGAACTCCTTCTAACCCACTGTCTCACTTTTGATGTTCAGGGACATGTCGACGGTACCTCCCTCCCCACTGCCGTTCCCGACGATCATTGGCATAAGCGAGACGGTCTCGTCAAAATGTGGATCTATGGCACGCTAACTCCTCAGCTGTTCCGGAGTACCTTCAAGACTGGTGGAACGGCTCGTGATGCTTGGGTTCGTGTGGAGAACCAGTTCCGTAATAATAAGGAGGCGCGAGCTATCCAGCTTGATAACGAGCTTCGCACAACGCAAATCGGGGATCTGTCGGTTCATGACTATTGTCAGAAACTGAAATCACTTTCTGATCTTTTAAACAACGTTGATTCCCCTGTTGCAGATCGAACCTTAGTCATGTATTTGCTAAATGGTCTCAACGAGAAATTTGACAACATCATCAACGTCATCAAGCATAAGGATCCATTCCCGTCTTTTGATTCGGCTAAATCAATGCTTGAAATGGAGGAGTCGCGACTTCAACGCTCCACCAGACCACTGCCACAACACTCGGACCATCCCTCGGCTGCTACAGCTCTTACTGTCTCGGCAACAGAAGCCTCTGCATCTCGGCCTGCATCATCAAGATCAGCCAACAACCGCAATGGCCGTCGCGGATCCAATAACAGACGTGGCCGCAATTCTCGCCCTGCCTCTCAACAAACTCCATGGAATCAGCAGTTGTGGCAAACGATGTACCCTCCATGGGCACCTCAGTTCATGCCGTGGATGCCACAACAGCAACTCCAGATGCCAATCAACACTCGTGGGCTTCTCGGCTCACGACCAGTCACGCCTCAGCCTCAGCAACATAATCAAGCTCACATGCTAGAGAGCTCGCATCTGCCCACATCCGACTATGTACAGGCATACAACACGGCTGTTTTCACGGATCCTTCTGCATCGGACTGGTACATGGACTCCGGAGCCACTGCACACCTCGCCAACTCCTCGGGTATGATCACTTCCGACCTTAATCGTAATATCTCTCGTAACGTCATTGTTGGTAATGGATCAATGATTCCTATTACTTCTGTTGGTTCATCTTCTCTTCAAACTACTTCTCGCCCTCTTAAACTCTCAAATGTCTTGCTTGTTCCTCAGATAGTTAAGAATCTAATTTCTGTTCGCAAGTTCACTGTCGATAATTTTTGTTCTGTCGAGTTTGACCCATTTGGTTTTTGTGTGAAGGATCTCATCACCAAACAGATTCTACTCCGCAGTGACAGTGACGGTGAACTATACTCTGTTCCAAGCTTTACTTCTTCTTCTCACTCAAAATCTGCTGCTGCTTTCTTAACTTCTTCTGACGTTTGGCATCGCAGGTTGTGTCACACGAATAATGCCACTCTCAGATCCATACTAAGCAAGAATTCCATCTCTACTCTCAATAAAGACTTCTCTGCTTCTTGTTTAGCATGTAATCTTGGCAAGCATCTTAAACTGCCATTTCTCAAATCTGAATCTGTTGTTTCTAGACCTTTTGAACTCATACACTCTGATGTTTGGTCATCACCAATTCCAAGCATCAGTGGGTTGCGTTATTATGTCTTATTTCTCGATCATTTTTCTAATTTTGTTTGGGTTTATCCTCTGCGACGTAAAAGTGAAGTATTCTCCAAATTCCTACATTTTACAAATTATGTTCAAAATCAGTTTAACTCCTCAATTAAAATGTTTCAGTGTGACAATGGAGGTGAATACAACAACTCAAATTTTCACACTCATTTTGACACACATGGCATTCAATTTCGCTTCTCTTGCCCTCACACGTCGCAGCAAAACGGAAAATCTGAACGGATGATTCAGACTATCAACAACGGCATTCGCACTCTTCTCTTCCAAGCTCGGCTATCACCCACCTACTGGGCTGAAGCCCTTCACTCTGCAGTTCATACGCTGAACATCCTTCCCTCAAAATCAGTCTCAAATCAGGTTCCTTTCACTCTTCTATTTAACAAAACTCCAAAATACGATCATCTACGCGTTTTTGGATGTCTTTGTTATCCCAACTTAAACCACTCTACTCTCTCTAAACTTTCAGCTCGAAGTATTCCATGTTTATTCTTGGACTATCCCACTCAGCATGCTGGTTACAGATGCCTCAATCTAAAAACTAAGCAGATAATCATTTCTCGTCGTGTCTTGTTTGATGAAACAATGTTCCCGGCTGCTGAATCTCTCCCTGCTCACTCTTATAATTTTCTTGATACTACTGATGAGCCAAATACTTTCTTTCAAAACATTTTAATTTCCAGCTCACCAGCTCCTCCTCTTGCTCCTTCTCAGACACTGCAGCAGCCGGCTACTCAAGCTGTTTCTCAGCCAGCAGTGACTGCTCCTCCTCCTTCTCGTCCGTCTCACCTAATGACGACGCGCAGCCGTGATGGCACTAGAAAGAAAAAGACCATCACATCTCTTTTAACATCTGTCTCTACTCTTCCTTCAGGCCATTTAAAAGCTCTAAAAGATCCTAATTGGTCCGCCGCAATGACGGATGAGATTGATGCTATGCTTAAGACTCGGACTTGGGATCTTGTACCTCTTCCTACTAACACTAATGTTGTCCGTTCAATGTGGTTGTTTAAGCTTAAACTAGGTGCAGATGGTCAACCAACTCGCCACAAAGCTCGTTTAGTTGCTAACGGGAAATCGTAGGAATACGGTGTGGACTACTCGGAAACGTTCAGCCCCGTAGTCAAACCAGCAACAATTCGGACTGTCCTTCATTTGAGCTTCACACGCAATTGGCCGATTCATCAATTAGATGTTCGAAATGCGTTTCTTCACGGCAACTTGGACGAAACTGTCTACATGCACCAACCGCCTGGGTTTGTGGATCACACCAAGCCAGATTTTGTTTGCAGGCTTAACAAGGAAATTTACGGCCTTAAACAAGCCCCGAGAGCATGGAACTCCCGCTTTGCTTCTTTCTTATGTCAAATTGGTTTTCACACAAGTCGCAGTGATCCAAGTCTCTTCATATATGCTCACGGCAGTCACACAGCTTATCTTCTTCTTTATGTCGACGATATAATACTCACTGCCTCATCCCCTCATTGCCTCGACTTAATCACTACCAAGCTCAAACAAGAATTCCCGATGACAGATTTGGGACCACTCAGCTTCTTCCTCGGCATAAAGGCTGAATTTTGAAAATCAGGTCTGTTTTTAAGTCAGTCTGCATATACCTCTGATATTCTACATCGTGCAGGCATGACTCAGTGTAAACCTTCCCTCACTCCTGTTGATCTAAACAGCAAGTTATCTGCTTCAACCGGCGAATTGCTAGAAAATCCTACTGTTTATCGCAGCCTTGCAGGAGCGCTTCAGTACCTTACAATCACGCGCCCGGAAATTGCTTATGCTGTAAATCAAATATGCATGTTTATGCATCAACCTCGGACAGTTCATATGGATGCTTTAAAACGCATACTTCGCTATCTCCAAGGCACGCGATCACACGGACTCCTGCTTCAACGTAACTCTTCACATAGCTTGGTTGCTTATACAGATGCAGATTGGGCGGGGTGCCCGGACACACGCCGATCCACCTCGGGTTACTGTGTCTACCTCGAAAACAATCTGATTTCATGGTCATCAAAGAGGCAACAAACAGTTTCCCGTTCGAGCTCTGAAGCAGAATACAAAGGGGTTGCTAACTCGGTTGCTGAGCTCTGTTGGCTGCGGAATCTTCTCCTAGAGCTTCGCTGCCCATTATCAAAAGCTTCTATCGTTTACTGTGATAATGTCAGCTCAGTCTATCTCTCCTCCAATCCGGTCAAGCATCAACGTACTAAACATGTCGAATTGGATATCCATTTTGTGCGCGAAAAAGTAGCTTTGGGCCAGATCAAAGTCCTACATGTCCCATCAGCTCTCCAGTTCGCTGATATCTTCACAAAGGGTCTACCATCACCAATATTCAAAGAGTTTCGGTCCAGCTTAACCGTCGTCGAACCGACGTTCAAACTGAGGGAGGGTATTAGATAATTCAAATTATTGTTACCGTAAAATAGCTATCTGTTATTTTTGTTAAGATTCTATCCTTTACAATCTGTAACTGAATGTACTATATATGAAGAGATGAATACAACGTATCCCTCAAGGGAGTTAATTATCTTTTAGATATCTCTTCCCTTTGTGAAGTCTTTACTCTATATCCGGCTAAGAATGAATTCACAGATTCTGAAGGAAGCTTGTTATCCGAGAAGAGGATAGTGGTTGGATCTCAGAGGTTCATTGGAGTGAGTCTCGATTTTGTGGTGATTTGGGTTTGGCGGTTGATCTCTCCTATCGCTTTTGAGATTCTACACCATTCGTATAAATCCCGCGGACATGGATGCTGGATGTGCCTCGCTTCTAATGCCAACCGCATCCTTAGAAACATGCATGGCTACCACGTGGCGCATCTCTCAATCTTGTGAACAACTATCAATAAGCCAAACTTTGCTATGTTTTGGGTTTTTTAACAGGCCTCTTGGTTTATATTTTTTTATTTACTCTTGTCAGCATAATAGACTAAAATCTTATTTGGGCAGAAATTCTATAACACGTTATATCAATTCTTTACCAATGTTTAGGGATGTAAGGGGTTCACAATGTACTCAAAAGGTTTGTCTTTCTTAGATTCCAGAATTTTAGAGTAGTTTATTTCTCTTATAGGTTAGTAATAGTAGCTAAGTTCTCTCACAATGAGAACAATTATCTCTGATGGATTTGTACTTTCTTCTTCGTGGGATTCATATGCCCATTATAGATTTACCTTTAATCTAATAATATTATGTTAACAAAAAAGCGATAAATAACTACTTATGTAATGATCACACGACATATTATTATAAAATTATTTATATAAATTATAAAAACAATAATTAAAATTTAATCAATATTTTTTAAAATCTCGTAGCCCATTAAAAACTCACAGGCCCATTAAGATTAGATCAAACCGTAGATTCGTAGGCCAACTGGAAACTGTAGGCCAATCGAAAACTTTTTAAATGTTATTTTCAAATATCGCATGCCATTTAATTTTTTGAGATTATAAAATATAACACATCTTATCTCGTCCATATATTTTTCTCTTTTCATCTTTGTTTTAATCATCTATTTGGGCATAATAAATCGTCCATGTGACCCAACACCTTACATGAGACCTTCATCATGAGGAAAAGAGAAAGCGAACTCACCCTAAATAAAAATGCATAGTGGACAAAATCACTAGATCATGGGTACTTGTATCTGTCTTGTTGGTTCTTTATTATATTCCTCTGCACATCACCATTTTTACGGTTCTTAGATTTGTTTCCCTCATCTTCATCCGTATCAAAACCAAATAATCATGTTATTAACAATCAATTCACTTACAAAATGATGAATTGATATAATCGTGTTATTAACCATCAAGGACATGATGCATAGGCTATTTACTAGATCTCATGAAAAATATAAATACTTGCCCAAGAGAAGAAGGAGGTTTGGTTTCAACAATTTGCGGTACGTTATAGTAAATGGTTTATAAAATAATAATGTTATCAACAAATTAATGAATGCGATAGTGCGAAAACATTCCCACGTGGAGGCATCTAGACAATACTCAAACCATGTGTACTCTTGGAAGAAACAGTGGGTGGCGGACGGGAATCGACACTCTAAGTGTCAAAATGATTTGTTCGAGGGCGTTGTACAATTTTGACAACAGGAGGATACTAAAACCCTCTCATCATCTAAGAACTCCAGCAACCGGAAGAGTACTAAAGGTTATAGTGACATGTCTACCTCTAACATTGGTCCGAAGAGCACCAGAAACATCGAGAACTTGTAAGTAAAGTTAGTTACTTAATTAATTAGGTTTAGTTGTTTTCTTTTCACGTTCATCGTGGCTCTTTGCGAGGGCGCTGCTATACCTCTTTTCACATAAGACAAGGCCTTGTCTCAAATCGGCCAGTGAATTCATGCATGTAGCAGCTGGTCTGGAGGCGGCCCAGCTTGGTCGGATCTCAGATCTAATGCATGGGTGCGGATTTATTGGGCTCCTTCTTCAGCTCGGTTGCTTTGCTTAATGGTTGGTGGAGGTCGGAACTGCTCTGATTTTTCTTGCATGTCCCGGATCTTTGTTTGGGACGCCGATGTAGCAGATGCTTGGTCATGGTGGCCTCTCCATCACCTCTACTCCCAGTGCGGTGTTTCAACGACGGCTATGGATGGTCTGGTTTGAAGGCTGCTGGCGGCGGAAGGAGGGTTGTGTGGCTTCCTAGGGCAAATCTGCATATGGAATTAGGAATGGACTTTGGTGAACTTCAGTTTTTTGGTTGGCCCATTTCTTTTTTTTCCGACCATCTATTTCCTTTTTTTTTCTTTAGTTTATAACTATTCTAGTTTGTTTGTTAGTATTTTCTTAGGTTCTAATTTGTCAGATGGTTTGTATTAGGTTTTAGCAAGTATCTCCATCCTTGGGAATGCCTCCTGCTTGTGCCCGCATTGGTTTCTAAATGTTCCATCGGGTGAGGAGCTTATCCCCATCTAGCTCCCAGTTTAGATGATGTTATCCAATAAAGAACTTGTCTCCCTTCTTAGTTGGAGTTTTAATTTATGTTAGTTTAGTTGTAGGTTATCCGTGTCGGGTCGGTAGAATGGATTTGTATACATTGTTACGTTGCTTGTTTTAATTTATTCAAAACAGTTAGAGAAAAAATTGAACACAAAAATAGCATATTTTTCAAAAATAGACATCGCAAATATTTTTCTCTATTTTTTTTTCGGGGCGAATGTATGACACTGCAAACCATATTGGTCGATTCTGCAAATTAATATTCTAGAACTAGTGCCAAAAGCAAGAAACTTTTAAGCTTAAACAAAATTCCTTTTGGACAATCTCAAGGACATTTTCCCAAGGTCCATGAGTATTCTAAGTTAAAATTGTTAAGGCTTGGGAATGACTCAAGACTTTACAATTCCTAAACTCAGGGTACTAAGAAGATTATACTTCCCTGAGATTCTGTTTTTAATGGAAACTAAAAATACTAAGGTTAAAGTTATTCAGTTGCAAGCAAGTTTAGGTTATAAACATTCTTTAGTTGTAAACCCTCAAGGTTTAAAGGGTGGATGCTGTATTTTGGAAAGATAGATATCAGTTTCAATTGTTTCTTCAGATCAATATCTTATAGATTTACATATGAGTTGGGGTGATGATAATTTTTTTTTTCTCTTGTGTATATGGTGACCCCTATGGTAAGTTAAAAGGTTGGCTTTGGGAAAGATTGACAAGAATTGATAATATATTAGTTTCAGTTTTTTCTTTGGATCAATATCTTATAGATCCAATGTAAGTTAGACATATGTTTTGCTAATCAAGAATGGCTAAATATGTTCCCAGCTGCTTGCCAAACATTCCTAGAGAAAAGAGGATCTGATCACAAACAAGTGTTAGTACATCTGCTAGGATATAGAGTCTCATATAAAGGACAGTTCATATATGACAAGAGATGGGCTTACAATGAAGATGTGAGTAATATCTTGAATCGCATTTGATCTTCAAACTCAACTCAACAGAACCAATAAGTGGGATATAATATTAAAGAAACCATGAGAGAAATCAGCCTTTGGAAGAAGAACAACAATAATAATCCTCGAGACAAAATTTATAATCTTCAAAGCAATCTAGAACAAGAACAAACAGGTTTCATTCCCATAGTTTTCCAGGATATATCAACTTAAAAAGGAGCTAAAACAAGCATATAGAGATGAGGAAATGCATTGGCAACAGAAATCAAGAGAGAAATGATTTAAAGAGGGAGACTCAAATGCAAAGTTTTTTTCATCAATCTGTCAAAGCTCAAAGATCCAGAGGGTGTCTAGAATCTCTTAGGGACACAAATGGCAACATAAACAGAAGTGAAGCCTCTAAAGCAAATATAGCCCGTAAATATTTCACCAATCTGTTTGCTTCTGAGAACCCGAAACAAATAGAAGCATTCCTACAAGGGATTCAGCCAAAAGTCACTGCTAGGATGAACCAACAATTAGTCAGACAAGTCTTAGACAAAGAGATCAAATCAGCAGTGGTCTCTATAAACTCAGCTAGTGCACCAGTGCCTGACGGGATGACAGGTTTCTTCTTTCAAGGTCACTGAAATGTGGTTGGTTCTTTGGTAATAAAAGAAGTAAAGAAGGTTCTTTGAAACATGTGCTTTTCTAGGTGAATGGAATTTTACTCAGTTATGTCTCATTCCCAAAAAACCCAAATCTATCCGAATGATAGACCTACGACCTATAAGCCTCTGTAATGTCCCATATAAGGTAGTGACACATATTATGATGGGTAGGTTACAACCATGGCTACATTCCCTGATATCTGATTCATAGTCTGCTTTTGTACCAAGCAGACTTATATCAAATAATATACTGAGAGCTCATGAGATTGTGCATAGCCTTAATGCTCATAAAGAGATTTCAGAAGAGTTTATGGCTGTGAAATCTAATATGTCAAAGGCGTAAGATAGAATGGAATGAAGCTATTTAGAGAAAATGGTGGTTATGCTTGGTTTTCACACACAATGGATAAAGTGGATAATGTTCTGCATTAGCACAGTAACATTTTCAATGTTAATCAACAACCAAACATTTGGAATGTTTAAACCCAAGAGAGGACTAAGACAGGGGATTCTCTCTCACCTTTTCTTTTTTTCATATGTACGGAAGGGTTATCAAATGCTCTAAGAAAAGCTAAAAGAGAAAGTCTCATTCAAGGCATCCAGTTTTCAGAAGAAGGTCCTCAAATCAGCCATTTATTGTTTGCAGATGATACTTTTTTTTATCACCAAAGCAAACAAAGAAGAAGCTCAAGCATTATCAGGGTATTCTAAAATCATATAAAGAATCATATGGACAAACTATCAATTGTTTCAAATCATCGATTACCTTTGAGAAGAATGTGAAAGAGGAGAAAAAACAAGCTGTTAAAGAAGTGATGGAAATCAATTAGGAAGGAGGAACTAGTGTATATCTTGGTTTACCATAAGCGTTTTCAGGGTCCAAAATTAAACTGCTGAATCTGAAGAACATGCTCTCAAATTGGTATACAAAGTACCTTTCACAAGGGGGAAAAGAGATTCTTCTAAAAGCAGTGGCTCTCTCTCTCTCTTCCAGTCTATGCAATGAGTTGTTTCCAGTTGCCAAAAACCACATGCAATAGCTTAGTTTTAGCCATATATGTGTTCTGGTGGAATGCTGAGGAAGGAGTTAGAAAAATCCATTGGATAGCCTGAGAGAAACTATGTCTTCCAAAGGAATTAGGAGGTCTTAATTTGAAAGACATAGAAAACTTTAATCAAGCAATGCTTGGAAATTAGGCTTGGAGGCTAACTACTAATGAGAATATTCTATGTGCAAAGTTCTTTAAGAGTAGGTACTACCCATCTCAAACTTTTCTCCATGCCAATCAGGGCCAAAAGGCTTCATATGCATGGAAAAGCATCATTAACGACTGAGAGTTACTTAGACAAGGTCTAATAAGGAAGGTTGGTAACAGAAGGAATACATATGTATGGACAGGGATCTGGTTGAGTTTTGAAACAAGAAGAAATCCCCTTATTAGACTCTCAACCATAAACTTAGACCTAAGGGTCAATGAGCTAATGAATGAAGATACACAATCTTGGAACTCACAACTGATAAGAGAGATGTTTTTTAGGAAGATGCAGATCACATATTGAAGATGAAGCCAACCTTTAATAGAGAAGATTTCTGGATTTGGAAAGCAAGTAAACAACGATCTAACTCTGTCAAAATAGGTTACCAATTTAGCCTTTGACATAAAGCATAAACTTCTGATTGATTTTGAAATGAATCTACCATCAATTAACCCCTGAGACAACTGATCTGGAAACTAAAACTCCATTGAAGAAGAGGAATTTCATGTGGAAAGCTCTAACAAAAGCATTGCCAACGACTTGTAACCTTAAGAAAAAAGGTTTGAAGATAGATGAGAAATGTGAAGCTTGCGGGTGGGATCAAGAAACCACAAACCACACTCTATTTGCTTGTCAAAAGGGTAAGCAACAATGGGCTGTAGCCAATCTCCCTATTCCAGAATTTGGTTTTTATCAAACAACATTAGCTCAGAATTTTGATTATTTGTTAAATGCAATTAATTCATGACAACATAGTGGAAAAACAAATGAGAAGATCATATCCGTGGATCCTTTGGAATCTTTGGAAAAATAGAAACAAAGAAAGAATGGAGAGGATATCATACTCACCATTAGAATCATGTAAAAAGGCTTATAATGATGCAGAGGAATGGTTCTTGGCAAATCAAGTGGAACAAGAAGCTTCAGCAACCTCAAGATAGATAGTCTCAGAGGATGACAGGAAATTGATCTGTCCAAAACCTCCATGGCTTAAGTGCAATATCGGTGTTGAATGGTGTAAGAACAAAAATAAAGCAGGAGGAGCTTGTATACTAAGAGATGCATCTGGTAAGGTTATGCTCCACTCTCACATAACTTTCTCAAATATTACATTTGGTCAGGAGGCTCATTATCAGGTGATCAGATGATCAATAGATAGCATGGTTTCATTGAAAATGCATATTATTGAGTTTGAGATAAAGAACAACATGTAATTTAATGCGCTAGTTAATTCCCAAGCCTTCCCTGCTCTGTTCCCAGTCATATATGATCTTTTATCTTTTTGAATCAATTAGAGTGGTCTTTTTGTTTAGAACCCAGATTCAAAAACATACCAACCTTTTTGATTGCGAAAGACCAAAGATGGCAATCCTATGTAACAAATGGAGGTCCAACGTTCAAAATAGTCTTTCTTCTTGGTTCATTCAAGGTTCATTCAAGAAAAGTGGTTGAACCACCAAGAATGATTTATTTTTTTTGGGTCAACAATATATATATTAGATTAACGGAAATCCCCTAAAGGAAACCGAAATCCCATGCCGGGAACATTACAAACCCTCAAGGGGTAATTGAAATCATCTAACGATGAAGAGACTAATAGGAGTACGAATCTAAAATAGGTTGATCCCATATCAGGATTACTGAAATAATGTAATAGCCGTCGAACGTACGACGGAGCCCGTTCATCCCTTTTCGTCGGTGGAAATCGCAATGGGAGAATAACATAGGAGTCGGATCCCCTGTAAGGGATCCCCTTAAACCTAACATACATATGTTGACAACCTTATTGGACTCGACATTATTTGACCCGACTTGCTTGAAAAACAAAGAGAAAACCCAAACAAAATGTACAAAGCCCATTACTGAAAGAGAGCCCAAACTGAGGCCCAAAGGGCTGAACCTAAGCCGAGAACGAGACCAATCCTGAAAACAGTGTCGCCGCCAGAGCTTCAACACCTGAGCACCGCAAATCCCATATAGGCAGACTGTTATGCCGTCAAATCGTCTCATGCACCTGGATCCGGGGAGGTGTGGCGACGACGGACCGGAAGTGGTCTGAGACAACCCCATGCACCCCAGAGGATGAGAACGAAAGAGTGACCGGCAGAGAAATACGACTGGAAGCACATGGAAGGGCCTTGCTGTCTCGATCTAAGCAGGTGGAGGCGGTTGTGGCCGATGGTGGAGAAACGACGGAGATAGTGGAGGCGAGATACAGAGCGAACAGGTAGAGGGAGAGGCGCAACGGCGTGAGACGAAAGCGAAAAAGGAAGAAAAAGAAAAGTAAATGCGCGAGTTGGACGCCGGCGGCGACGGGAGGAAGAAAGGGGAAAATGAACAGTCGAAGGAAGTTGAGAAGAGAGAGTAGAGAGATACGGTTTTTTGTGTTCTTGTATTATTATTATTTTGTTTTGTGAATTGTTATGTACCAAGAATGATCTATTTAGTCTGCTTTTGTATGGAACAATTGCAAAAAAAAACTAATGTTTGGTGATTTCGACAGAAAAAACCTAAAGAAAAGCGCATGTTTTTTTAATACCTAAAGTATCATATCAAACAAAATAAAACTCAATGTTTTGATTTTCAGCAAATCGACCCCTGAGCATCAACAGTGTTAATTCATTAACGGATAATGAAACGATTCATTTTATTAATTGTTCTAAACAACTATGTTTAACGATTAAGTAACAAAAAATAGATCTAGGATAAAAAAAAAATAGAGAAAGTTGATGGTATTTTTAAAGCTAAAAGGAAGGAGAAGCTCGCAATCTCTCTGTAGCTTCTAAAGTATGTTTCATGGTTAAAAAGTACATTCGAGCATCTTCTCTTTCTTTAATCAACTTTTGGATGAGTGTTTGAAATTTAGGTTAGAGATTTAGAAAAGGGAAATGAAAAGTAATCGTTTAATGGAATCTTTGATTTATGTGATTGATCAGTTTGATTTAGATGATTTGATTCGATAGGAAATGAGCTATATATCATCTCGATAAAGCTTTAATTCAGTTAGAGGAATTCCAAATAACTGTATGTGAAGAGAAGACTACAATTCTTGTTTCAACAACAAATAAGAATCAAAATCGAAAATTTTTATAGATGTGTTGCTGCCAAACAAGGAGACTATGGTCACATTTCAAAATGGGTTGAAGAATCTAAGATGGAAGAGTTCACTATAATCTTGTAGAAAAACAAGACATGTTTGTTGAAGATACGAGAAATATCCGTTATCCATTAATGAATACTATTAACATTCAAGGGTCGATTTGCAAAAAATCAAAACATTGGATTTTATTTTGTTTGATATAATACTTTAGGTATTAAAAAAAGGGAAAATTCCCAAAAAAATACACGAACTATTGAAAATCTGGACAAAAAATACATGAACTATTTTGATTAGCTATTTAATACACCAAGTATAATAAATTTGTTAATTAATACACGAACTTTCAAAATTCGTAGACTTTCAACGTCGTAGTTAACAGACGTTAATTATTCTGTTAACTTTTAATTACTTGTGGTTAACTGAGTTCGGTAATGACGAAACTACCCTTACTCACTTTAACTTTCTAATTTTTCCCCAAATCAATTTTAGAATATGAATCCTAGAAAAAAAAAATTGGTTGCGATTTCAAGAGAAAACAAGAAGAAGAATTGAGTTTTGGTTTCAAAAAAAAGAAGTTGAAGAAGAAATTCGAACAACAAACAAACCAAACGACGAAGATAAGAAGAAGAAAAAAATGAATTTTTCTTCGTTTTTTTGTTCGCCCTCTTCCTCATATTTCTTCATCTCAAAGATTATTCAGAGTCTTCATCACAAAACCTTTAACTTTTCCATTGTTGTACCTTCTCTTTAGAACAACCATTGAACACATCATTCAGTGACTAGAAGGTTAAAGCAGGTCCAGCTACTTTACCAAAAAACGTTCTTCTTAAAGCACAATCAGAACTTTACAATTGGCGTGGATCTGGTCTGAATGTAATGGAAATGAGTCATAGAGGCAAAGAGTTTCTTTCGATTATACAAACAGCTGAATCGGATTTTCGTCAATTACTTGAGATTCCTTCGGAATATTCTGTTTTGTTTTTACAAGGAGGCGCAACAACTCAATTCTCTGCTTTACCTTTAAATCTCTGTAAATCTGAAGACACAATTGATTTCATTGTTACTAGTTCTTGGGAAGATAAAGCAGCTAAAGAAGCTAAAAGTATTGTAAATCCAATTTGATTTGGTTTGGTAAATTTGAGAAATACACAAAGATTCCATCTTTTGATGAATTGGAGGTAAAACAATATATGCACGCCAGTGTTTGTATATATGCACCAATGAAACTATTCATGGAGTTGAATTTAAAGATTACCCAATCCCTAAAAATGGGTTATAATCTAAAATCAATTTTGAAAAAAACAGAAAGTTAAAGTGAATAAGGTTAGTTTCGTCATTACCGAACTCAGTTAACCACAAGTAATTAAAATTTAACAGAATAATTAACGTCTGTTAACTGCGACGTTGAAAGTCTACGAATTTTAAAAGTTCGTGTATTAAATGACAAATTTCTTATATTTGATGTATTAAATAACTAATCAAAATAGTTCGTGTATTTTTTGTCCAGATTTTCAATAATTCGTATATTTTTTAGGAATTTTCCCTTAAAAAAAAACGCAATTTTTATTAAATTTTTTATGTCGAAATCACCAAAAACCAAGATTTTTTTAGCAATTGTTCGGCTTTCTGTATCTATACTATTAAAGGGAGAACATGTTTTTCCAATAAACCATGATAAAAAGAATATTTACAT
>OVAV01000614.1:0-10858 GCA_900406375.1 Iberis amara | reverse complement strand
TCACTTTTTTATATTTCTTAGTAAACCCTAAACCACAAATCGTTAACCCTAAACAATAAATCCTAAACACTAAACCCTAAATATTAAAATAATCTTAACTAAGCCATGAAGAAGAATAAATCAGTCGTCAAGTGTAACTTAATCGTGACGTTTCCGTTTTTTTGGGCGCGATTTTTTTTTGTTGATTTTTTTCGTTTTAACTCGCGACGTTTTGTCTTCTTATTTCTCTCTATATATAGTTACCCTCTTTAACCTATGTCTGTTTGTTACCATACTCTCTAAAAAATCTAATCTACTCAAAAATGTCGGTTGTTCCTCATTATACCAGAAAGTTAGAGAGCAATGTCAATGTCATTCTTAGTTCTGCTGCTCGGGAAAACCTCCCCGTTCTACACCCTGGTCCGGGTATTTATCCTAACAATACTAATATTGTGTGGATTAGATTTTGATATGATCTTGTAAAGGCGTTCCTTCCAATTCTTGAACAAGGATGGGTTCATGCGTGGCCAACTTACCGTTTGATTCCTGATAATTTTAAGGAACGATGGTTTCTTATACTCGCTGTAAACATCAATTGGGTTTCCTTCCATAATAGATATAAAAACAACACTAACCATTTTGTTATGTCCTTTTGTATAGGAAAAAAAAATGTGGGATCCAAACATAATCTAACAGTTTTGTCACATTTTAATATGGCGGCAAGAACGATTTTATGAACCCAAATGCGTATGTTGAAGAGGACTTGGGCGCTTGGTGGCGAGAAGCCTGAGTGGATGTTAACCGGAGTTTGGCTTGATCTAGTAGATATGTTTGAGGAGTTTGGACCTAATAATTATGGATTTTGAATGTAGTTCGACATGTCTTTTTTGTATATCACGTATTTTAAGTTTATTAAGTATGTATAACTCAGTCATAAAGTAAAAAACATAACTCCGCCGTAAAATAAACATAATTCAGTCGTAAAATAAAAAGCATAACTCAGAAAATGCACAAAAAAACCCAGCCGTTTAGTAAGATAACTCAGCCGTAAAATAAACATAATCAGCCATAAAATAGATATAACCAGTCGTAAAGTGAAAAACATAACTCAGACATGCATACAAAAAATCAGCCGTTTAGTAAGATAACTCTGCCATAAAATAAATATAACTCAGCCGTAAAATAAAAATAACTCAGTCGTAAAGTAAAAAAACATAACTCAGACATCCACAAAGAAAAAGACCAGTTGTTTAGTAAGATAACTTTTCCATGTAAATACGGATAAGTATTCTCGCCTCTTCGTATTACACTAATATCAAGAAATTTTAATAACCGAGGCAAATGATGTCTTATTACGTTACCGAGGTCAGACGCGGCTATGATGTCTTATCGCAACTATGATGTGATCTTATGAGTGAAATGATGTCTTATTACGTTATCGAGCTCAAACGCGGCTA
This sequence comes from Iberis amara, assembly GCA_900406375.1. Taxonomy (NCBI): domain Eukaryota; kingdom Viridiplantae; phylum Streptophyta; class Magnoliopsida; order Brassicales; family Brassicaceae; genus Iberis; species Iberis amara. The sequence goes on along the minus strand of OVAV01000614.1, from coordinate 9,422 downwards.
TGATGTATCTTTAAAGCTGATGTAATATTACAAGGCAAATGATGGTTTTAAATTTTGGTCTCGAATGGGTTTTTCGTTTAAAAGTCACTAAAATTTTTGGTTAACCAATAATGTTTTCGTCCGGTTTTGGTTTCAGTTTTAAAGTTTCATAAATAATCAAACCTATAGATTTTTAAAAACTTCCGGTTCATATTCAAACAGAACTCAACCATAATTGAATCAGACGCTTGTGCAGGTATAAGTGTTTCTAGAAAATGTTTATTTTGTTACATAGAAATGCCATAGTCGTATGTATATTTAATACTCATATGTTTATGAAACGTAAATAATATTCAAACAATTTAATTTTACCAAATAAGCATATTACAATCTAACTTTATAGAGTAGATAACAACCCAATATACTCGTAAAAATTAAGAAAAGTTCGAATTTGAAAACCTCTTGTGATTTGAAAACCTTGGATCTCAAACACGTCAAGCAATCCCAAATTAAAATTGTAGTAGATTACTTCAAAGGGTTAAGAAGCATTACGGAAAAAATGTGACAACACAAGATCACTGTAACGGGTAAAATACGAATTCCAAAATGATGGCAAAATACGAATATGTCTTGTCCACTCATGTTTGTGCTCGTTCTCCAAAATCCAAAATTCGATGGTTTCTCCATTAGTTATCCCAGAAGAAGACATAAAAGTGAGTCTACCCTTATAATCGAAGATTATCGATAAATAATAAAAGTCCATACCAACGGCCATATTGATGTAAATAAAGTTTTTGTCTTCAAATTAAAAACAATAACACAAAATACGTGATGCGGAGAGTATATACCACCAAAAACTATGTACCCGCCAACACATATGCTGTAATCGTCCATAACATGAAAGAGAAAAGAACAATCGACTGATCTCCAAGCAAGGTTTAATTCTTCAGGGTCAATACTTGGTGTACGACAACAGTATCATCCAAACCACTAATCCTCAACGTCATCGAAATGACTTTATAATCCTTAGTAACTTGATCAAAACCGATGAAGTAGTTCCTCTTGTAATCTTTACAGAAGGCAATAACATAGATTCACCTATTGTCGGATATAAATTGCGACTATACATGTCTTCTCATTACCTACGTACTCATAACGGGTTATACACAATAGACCATGAACCTAAGAACTAATCTGAAAATTCGGATGAATTGAATGGTGTTTGAGAGAAACAACAGGTGCGCCACACATCTGACCATGTTTTTCAGAAAACAGAACAGAAAATCAAAGTATTTTGCTCACTCTATCTCTTTTACTGATTTTAATTCAAATGTTGATTTAGAAAATAGTTATGTGTGGCATGCTAGACTAGGGCATCCGCATGCAAGAGCCTTAGATTTGATGTTACCTAATTTTAACTTTACGATGACAATTGTGAGGCTTGAATCCTTGGGAAACGTTGTAGAACCTTGTTTCCCAAGTCTTCTACTATTTATGAACATTGCTTTGATTTGATTCACTCGGATATTTCGACTTCACCTCGTGTTTCTAGAGAACATATGAAATATTTTGTTACATTTATTGATGAGAAGTCAAAATACATTTGGTTGACTCTAATGCCTTTAAAAGATAGAGTATTAGATGCATTCAAAATTTTTCAAAACTATGTGTCTAACAAATTTAATGCCAAAATCAAAATTTTTAGATCGGACAATGGGGGTGGGGGTGGGGTGAATACAAAAGCAATTCCTTTAAAGACCATCTTTCTCACCATGGAATCATCCATCAAACGAGTTCTCCTTACACTCCACAACAAATTGAAGTGGCCAAATGCAAAAAACAGACATTTGATGGAGGTGGCCCGATCGATGATATTTCAAACAAGTGTTCCTAAGAGTTATTGGTTGGATGAGGTGGTCACGGCTTGTTACCTCATTAATATAACCCCCACAAGAGTCCTAGACAATGTGTCTCCATATGAGGTATTGGACAAAGTAAGACCTTCTATTAAACATTTACGTGTGTTTGGGTGTTTATATTTTTTTGGTTCCAGGGGAACAAAGAACTAAGCTAGATGAAAAGAGTACTAAAGCCATGTTTATAGGCTATTCTAACACTCCAAAAGGCTACAAGTGCTTTGTCCCACATACAAGAAGAGTGCTAGTGTCGAAAGATGTGAGGTTTTTAGAAAATAAGGGCCACTATGATAAGCAAGAATGGGATGATCTTAAGGATATCTGCACCTTTGTCTCAAATAGGGCAACAAACCTAAGAAAACTACTAGACACTCTTTGGTTGAAAATGAGCCAACAAGAAGATATGAGTCAAATCAGTGAGCCCACTAGGCCAAACACATCTCAAACTCAAGAGGTTGTTGATGAGACCCCTCTTGACTATGAGGGGGGGGGGGAATGAAGCCGAGACTCAACATGATGAAGATGGTGACTTATCACCAATTCACATAACCTCGAATGATCAACATGCTCAAGAGGAGCCATCCCTAACTAAAGAGATACAAGAGGCTTCGGTTCTAAGAAGAAGCCTAAGGATAAGGAGACCTCCAATCTTCTATAATAGCAAAGTCGTAACTCACCCAATTCAAGGGGTTTGTTCTCTAACCAACTTTCCTTTGTCTCATCAAGCTTTCCTTGGAAAATTGAATAAAGAACAGGTTCGAAGGACATACATGGAGGCAATAGAACATAAGGAATGGAGAGAAGCCGTAAAATGTGAACTTAAAGCTATGGAGACAAACCAAACTTGGTATGAGGAAAATCTACCAACAGGAAAAAAGGCTGTAAGCTCAAAATGGATCTTCACCATCAAATACAAAAGCAATGGTGAAGTGTAGAGACACAAGGCTAGATTGGTAGTATGAGGCTTCACACAAACTTATGGAGAAGACTACATGGACACTTTTGCACCCGTGGCTAAGTTACACACGGTAAGGGTTATTCTCTCTTTGGCTACTAACCTTGAATGGGAGCTTTGGCAGTTGGATGTCAAGAATGCATTTCTTCAAGTTTAGCTAGAGAAGAGGTCTACATGTATCCACCTCCGGGGATAGAGAGTCAAGTTACACAAGGAAAAGTACTAAGACTCAACAAGGCCATTTATGGTCTCAAATAATCCCTAAGGGCGTGGTACCATAAGCTAAGCTCAACATTACTAAAAAGGAGATTCTCAAGGTCTGAAGAAGACCATACATTGTTCACCCTACAATGTTAAGAAGGAATAGTTGTCATCCTCATCTATGTAGATGATATTATCATCTTGGAGAATGACAATGTAGGGATTCACTCTACTAAAGAGTTTCTCAAATTTGTATTTGATATTAAAGACTTTGGTGAATTTAAGTATTTTCTTGGAATAGAAGTTTGTATATCTAAAGATCCCAAAAGAAAGTACACACTTCATCTTCTTAGTGAAACATGAAAGTTAGTTTCAGAACCGGCCAAGACCCCACTTGAAGAAGGTTACAAAGTCACAAGAGAGGGGAGCTTGAAGATAGACCTTATGAAGATACACACCAATATAGGCGAATGGTGGGTAAACTTGTCTACTTAAACATAACGCGTCCTGACATTTTTTTGCAGTCAATCAAATAAGCCAACATATGCAAGCACCTATGGAGCATCATTGGAAGATGGTGGACATGATACTTAGGTACCTAAAAGGAGTTTTGGGTCAAGGCATATGGATGGGATACAAAAAGAGCACTGAGATAGTGGGTATTTTGATGCGGATTAGGTCGATGATAGAGTGGATAGGAAGTCTACCACCAAGTATTGCACATTCATTACAAGAAATTTGGTAACTTGGAAGAGCAAAAAACAAAAGATAGTATCTTGTAGTAGTGCTGAAACCGAGTATAGAGCCATGAGGAAGTTGACAAATGAGCTTAGTTGGCTCAAGGATTTGCTAAATGATCTTGGAATTGAAACAAAGGAACCAATCACCATGCATTGTGACAATAAAGCCACAATTCACATAGCATCAAACAATGTCTTTCTTCAGAGAATAAAGCGCATAGAAGTGGATTGCCACAACGTTAGGAAAATGGTTGAAAAAGGAGTTATCTTTCCTTGATACACAAAGTGATACAGTCCTCTTAAGGATGCGCAACACACTTTGAAGGTTGGAACTTGTATGGATGCGGAATGAAATGGATGAAGGTAGAAATGGCTTGTGAAGGTGATTCTGGTTAGATTCAGAGAATGAATGGAGATGAAAAATGATAAGGGTGAATATGATGATGAAGAATAGTTGCTGGATATATGGTGGATCCATCGGAACTCACAAAGGCTGCGAAAGACCCTTGATACACCTCAGTGATCTTAGGATATTACACACCTAAAGATCAAACAAACATAGATATTACACACCAAATCTGGAATTAAATTTAGAAAGAGTTTTGATAAAACGATGGTTAAGTTTCAAATGAGTTTTACAACCAGAATAAATAGAAAATAAGAGGGTTCATGCATGTAGGAGAGAAGGAGACATGAATTTTGTGGTTTATGCATGAAGGAGTGAGAAGAACACTTAAATAAATGTTGTGTATGCACCATATACGAATTTGAAGTGTTTCGGCCTTTATTCATCTTCTCGTGGTCTTCTTTGATCAATAATGGGCCATTATGAAGTATCCAACTTGCCTCATTAAAAACCAAACTTGGAAAACCCATTGGGACAAAACCAAGCTTGGGAAAAAGAGTATAAGCTGAATACTTACCCAATTATTGATCAATCATGAGCTTGGATGCAATGTGTTGCTGTTGGATTATCTTCAAAGCTCAATTGTTTAAATTGATCTTCTAAATTGATTAGAACCTTCGTAAGTGCTCCATCAAGTCTCTTAGCTATTGATCTTGTCATAGGACCAGTTGGTATCTCCAAAGTGCATTCCTCTTTATGCTCATCCTTAGCTACAAGCTTATCCTCTTCATCATCTTCAGCAACTAATTCCTTGTTGTCCATGATTGCATCAACTCCTTGTTCTTTGTCCAATGGGGCCAAATATTGATAAATCTTGAGCTTGTTTAAAATGTGTTACTCCTTGTTCAGCTACAAGCTCATCCATTTGATTATCCTCAGCTTCTAGCTCATCATTTTTCATCATCTTCAGCTCCTAATTTTTTGTTGTCCATCGTTGCATCAGCTCCTTGTTCTTTGCCAAATAGGGTTGCATCATCCCCTCCCTCTTGAAAAATATTTGTCCTCAAATCCAAATCATCTCGTATGTCCAATGTTCCTTGTTAGCTTCTTGTTTGATGCTGTCTAGAGCTGTATCATATTAACATTGGATGCTTCTACTCTTTCAGCACTTCCAGACTTGTTTCCTTGCAAAAATTCAAAAACAAGTAACAAGTAATCACTCTTCTTAAAATCAGACATAAAATCAGAAAAGTGCAAAAACTTAAAAGCTTCCATTTGTTACGCAAAAAAAATTCAGCAATTTGAATTAGATAATCAATAAGTTTCTTTGAATCTAATATTTGCCAGGGGTAATTTCTTGAGAAATTTCTTCAAAAGTATCCTCTAATAATTGTAGAAAGTCTCCTACAAATGTTCGGAGTTGTCTACTTATGGAAAAATCCATATAAGATCAATTCATTGCGGGTTGAGTTTGAATTGTTGTTCTAGTTAGCTCTCCAAACTGATCTTGGGTTGAACTAAGGTTCAAAGACTCCTTGTTGTAGTTGTGTCTAAAAAACTGTAAAATCTGCACCAAAACACAACAAGTTAGTATTCATTCGCTTTTGTGAGTTTAAGTACTTATCTCGACGGAGCAGGATTTGGTAGGGCATGATGCATCAGGTGGGTATTCTTTTCTCAAGATAGTTGCAATCACTCTTTTTCATGGCTGCTGGTTTATTACTCCCACCCATGGCAGCAACTTATTGCTTATGAAAAACATAAAATCATCAAAATTAAATGCTTCTTTATGGCCAAAAATCATGTTGTCGTTGTAGCCTTGTTTTGTAACATCTTGATGCTTGTCTTCTTGAATTGGCTGGTGAACATTAAAGTTTTCTTTTGGACTTGATTTCAGAACCTTAAGCAACCACATCTTATCATTGTTCTTGGGTCCCATGGTGTAGAATCTCCAAAGATAAAGTTCATATACTCTAGACTTCTTTGATTAACTTTAGCTTCTTGTTCAACATGTACTAAGGCATGTTCTGGTCTGTTTTGAGTAACATCAGCTTCTACCTCTTCGTTATCCATTTGTACAACAGGTACAAGGATAAAATTCTCCTTTTTATGATCTGAAACTTTCTTAATTCCTTTGGCAATAGATAAAGGTTGAACAAGCACTTTGGAACAATCAGAAGTAGGCAGAATAGGATCAGAAATAACTAAGCTTTCGGTTGAGCCTTGTGGAGGGTTTTCTTGCTACTCACGCACATAGACTTGGTCATTTGCCCATTCTTTTTTATATGCTTCTTTTGTCCAAGGGTTGTGAGATTTTAACCATTGAGAGACAATATCAATTGACCTATGTTGCTTCTCAAGTCGTTTGCTTTTACTCTCTGAGTTTTGAATCCTTTCTTGCCTATATGCTTCTAGTTTCGTGTCAAACATATGCTCCATTCCTGCTATGAAATCTTCAACAAGCTTCTGCTCCATGGGACTAATCATGCTCATTAAGTCTTTAAAGGTTGTCATTGTCCTTGCAAAAGAACACAACACAAATCACTATCACTTGTTTCTCTTTAAAACAAATTCAGAGTAATTTCAAGCAAATCAACACATCTCAGCAACCAAATCATTTTTTAACACAACTAGAACAAATTGTAGGATGCTTATCAGAACAAAAAGATAATACAAATAAAACAATAATAGATTTCGAACAGACTTCAAAACAGATTCATAATATATTCAAATGCATGATGCAAGAAATATTAAACAACAATGATCAAAGTTCTATTGTATCAAACCATTCTAACTGTTAAATCTCAGTTTTTGAATCAATTTAACCCAAAACAGAATTTAAACAACTCATAGAACATGAATAGACAAAAACATATTTGCATGATCAAAGGAAGATCAATTAGAGTTCATCTAGCAAGATCAAGACACTTCTGCATCAAATAACTTAGAATCTATTTATAAAATGCCTAATCATGCTTCTAATCATTCAATAAATCAATACAACACTGATCTAAACACAAACAGATTTAACAGAAGATGAACAGTCAAAACAGAGTGCTATTGCACAGATTCGTTTTTCTTCAACAACAGATCAAAACCTAATGACATAGGACACGAATTATGTTTCTATATCACTCAATCACAGTCCTAAATATCACATAAACCAATATCAATCACAGTCCTAAATATCTGTGGACATAAAATTTAAATGGGCAAAACATAAGTTAAAGAGTCAAATAAGTGCAGGATGAGATACTCTCTATTTTATCAACACCAAACCCTTCAAAGTGGCTCTGATACCACTTCATACAATCCTCCTAAGGATGTGCAACACACTTTGTATGGATGGGGAATGAAATGGTTGAAGTAGAAATGGCTTGTGAAGGTGATTCTGGACACATTCAGAGAATGAATGGAGATGAAAGATGAGAAGGATGAATATGATGATGAAGAATAGTTGCTGGATATATGGTGGATCGAGCGGAACTCACAAAGGCTGCGAAAGACCCTTGATACACATGAGTGATCTTAGGATATTACACACCTAAAGATCAAATATAAATGGATATTACACACCAAAAATCAAACCAAATTTAGAAAGAGTTTTGATAAAACGATGGTTAAGTCTCAAATGAGTTTTACAACTAGAATAAAAAAAAAAATAAGAGGGTTCATGCATGTAGGAGAGAAGGAGACATGAATTTCGTGGTCTATGCATGAAGGAGTAAGAATAACACTTCAATAAATGATGTGCGTGCACCAGTTACGAATTTGAAGTGTTTGGGCCTTTAATCATCTTCTCTTGGTCTTCATTAATAAATAATGGGCTATTATGAAGTATCCAACTTGCTTCATTAAAAACCAAACTTGGAAAACCAAGCTTGGGAAAAAGAGTACAAGCTGAATACTTATCCAATTATTGATCAAGCTTGAGCTCGGATTCAATGCATTGTTGTTGGATTATCTTCAAAGCTCAAGTTTTTAAATTGATCTTCTAAATTGACTAGAACCTTCCTAAGTGCTCTAGCAAGCCTCTTAGCTCTTGATCTTGTCATAGGACCAGTTGGTATCTCCAAAGTGCATTCCTCTTTATGTTCATCCTCAGCTACAAGCTTATCCTCTTCATCATCTTCAGCTCCTAATTCTTTGTTGTCCATGATTGCATCAGCTCCTTGTTCTTTTTTCCAATGGGGCCAAATATTGATCAATCTTGAGCTTGTATAAAATGTGTTGCTGTTGAAGTAATTTTTCAAGCTCAAGCCTTTAGATTGATCTTTATTCTTTTTAATACTTTTCCCAAATGCTCCAACAAGCTTTTATTCAACTCCTTGTTCAACTACAAGCTCATCCATATGATTATCCTCAGTTACTAGCTCATCATTTTCATCATATTCAGCTCCTAATTCTTTGATGTCCATTATTGCATCAGCTCCTTGTTCTTTGCCAAATAGGGTTGTATCACAAGGAGTTCGGATCAACTTGCAGATATCTTTACCAAGGACTCAAGTCTTAAGGTTTGTGAGTTCAGCCATTCCAATCTTGGACTCACAAACCTTATTAGTAAATCCTCTAACCGTGGATCTCACATTCGTTTTCCCTTAGTGTGTGTTTATCCCAAGTAGTTTTGCACACTAAGGTTTTTAGTGAGGTGGGTATTCACGGTTCCAAGCTTAGTCATTCCCCATGGTTAAGCTTGAGTGGGAGTATTGAGAAAAAAAGGAAAAAGGATAGGAGTAAGGTAGAAAAGTGTTTAGGATCAATCGGATCAAGGTGATATAAGACTCCGGCGAGAGTCTTTGGTTGCGGAAGATGGGAACAAAAACGCTGGCTTTCACGCTCTCTCGTGCTGGTTCAGTGGGTGAAGGTGAATCGATATGGGATCAAACAAGCTGGCTATAACGCTCTCTCTTGTAGGATCAGTAGATGGAAGTGAAGATGGATCGAACGCACCACAGAGACTATGGAAGGGTCTCTGATACAGCAAGCAAGCTCTTCCTATGGTGAATCCACACACAAAGGAAAGAAGCTTAAATCTCTACAAGTACCACTTGAAAGAGAGGAATATGCAACTTTATTAATCAACAAAAAGGTCTAACGTTTCCAAGGCTGCAGGGGAACCTTATATAGTGGTTCTTTAANGCAAACTTAAAATAAAATAAACTAAAGTGTTGGACCACGTCTTGAGCTTGAAATATTGTCTTTTGAAGCCTTATAAGCCTTAGATAAACTCAGTTTCACTTGCATAATTTTATAGATTGAAAATACCTGATTTTGGCTCGGTTTGT
>OVAV01000613.1:0-17038 GCA_900406375.1 Iberis amara | reverse complement strand
TACATTTTTTAAAAAATTTAATTTATTTTGGAGTCTTACGTGGAAACTCCACAATTTTTTAAACTCTCTAATTTATTTTTAAAATTTTAAATTTTGATACATTTATTGTGTTTTTTTCCTTTTAATTGATAACTTTAATGAGTTATCTTGAATAATATAAGTTAAATCACTACTTATATTATATATTTTTTTCTATACTTTTATTATTTATTATTTTTATTTTGGTAAAAAATAACTATATAATATATATAGTAAAACTAAATAATTTTTTTTTCTATCTATGTTATGATTTAAATTTTTTAAGTCCATTTAGTTAAAAAAAAATAGAATTGTGTATAAGAAATTTTACATCGTACACTAATTAGTAATAAACTAAAATCATATTATGAACACATTAAAATAATTATAATAGTCAAAATTTTGATTTATACACATCTAACTTAAATTTTGTATTTGGTTTAATTCAATTTTAGTTAAATTGAATAATTAAAAAAAACATAAAAAACAACTGAAATATTTCAAGATGAAATTTAAATGTAATAAATACTTTATACAAAATTTAAAAGGTATCGTAGTAGTGTAATTTAATTTTTTCCAAATAGATTAAATTTATGAAATACTTAAAATAATTTTATTAGCGAAGTTGACAATTGACAAGTTTAACTTGAAAATTTTAAACATGATAAAAGTAATCTAATTTAAATTTGTAATGTTTAAAAATTTAGATAGTCTATTATATTATTGTAAATTAAATTTAAATTATAAAAATATTTTTAAAATAATAATATTATATAAATATTTTGTTATTAAATGGTTCCATGTATAACACGGGATCATCTAGTATATATATAACATACGCAACCACTATCAATAATTATAGAAAAGAAAATTAATCCATCATTACGGTTTAGGGTTGGAATGATGAAAGTGGATAAAGTAGTGTTAGAGAAAAAAATACGGTTTGTGAGGAAAACGAAACAATTGTGGTTTTTACAAAATATGTAGTACAAAATTATTTTTAAATGGTAGCAAAAATATATGTAGTACAAAATTCTAGTTATGTTTATTTGTTATATAAACATAGTGTTTAAAATATTTTCTATAACTTATTAAAACATATAAATTTAAATGCATTAATTATTATAATATAAATTCTTAAATAATATATTTCCCAAAATTAGTTGTGATGTTCAAATTAGTTTTATTGTTTAGAAGATGTATTTGTCAATGATGAATTCTTTATTACCTCATACTATTTATAATTTGTTTATTACTGTAAAGCTGAATATATTATGAAAATAAATATCTGATGTAATTTTTATTTAATTTATTAACATTTAATTATTAAATTTATTATAACATTTTAAAATTTTGGAGACGCTACAATTAATTTTATATTTTTTCTGCTAATCGTATTGATAAGGTTTTATTTTACTACATTTTTTAATAATATATATGTAGCAAATGGATAACTTATTTATAGTTTTCTGAGGTGAAGTCTAAAAATAACTCTTTTCTCTCTACTCTTTATATTTTGATGTCGCACCTTGCAAATACCACTTCGTTGCTCACTCTTTTTTTATGACGATTGGCTTTTTCTCAAGGCATATGTTATGCATGCCCATAACAGGTACCAGTTAGCGACTTTTCTCAAGGCGTTGCATCGAACCATCGATCCGTGCTGGGACGTTCTCCTGCGGTGGTCTCTTGTGTTCTCTAATCTGACATGCAATAATTCCAGTACGAAGATTTCAAGTCCTAGTGGATGCGCGACGGGATGGGTGGTTTGCGACAGTGAAACTTACTGGACTCGCTAGGTTAACATCGTGTTACTATGTCTATTTAAATTTTATTTTCTGTCTTTTCGTCTTTTCATTTTGACTATGTTCTTATGTATTTCTCTTGTCTATCATTTGTATCCAATGTATGTTGTTTATTTGATTGTATTTGTTCAAGGAGAATAAATTTTGTCGGGATATGTTTCCTACGTATCTATCACATAAAAATTGGGATATAGGGAACTATTTCCGGTCTAGATATTGTTATCATCTAGACTTTGTTTTCTCATTATAGGAATTGTTATTTTGTGTTTCAGGGATTTATTTTCACATTTTCAATTGGATTAATTATCCTTTGTGGATTTATATTTTCCTTTTTATGAGATTGTATGTACCATTTGATAGGTTGTTTTTCTTTTAACTAATGCAATAAAAATGTCGACAAAAAAATGGATAATTTGTTTAATTATATATAATATAACATGGATTAGAAAGTAAAAAGAAAATATTCAAAATATTTGCATGGCTGTTATTTATTCGTCCTTCACTTTTTTGTACTAAAAATATCAGGTTTTTTTTTTCAAATTTCTTCCCACGTCTCCTTTTAGTAAATATACCCCTAATTATTCATTCCATTTGTGAATGGTAACGTGCTATAAAATCCGTCCCGCTTATTCTCAGTTTCGCCTATTTTAGTCTTCCATTCACATCTTTAGTTCGAGATTTATCCATAATCGCATTGTCTATCGGCAAAAAAAAAGAATATTTTTGCTGGAGATTTTAGTTCAAAATCATGCATGCATCCATTTAGAATTGTGGAGTTTGAAACAAATAACTGTAGAAACTTTTTGAGGATTTTATTAAAAATTATGCGTCGTTAAAGTCAATTCTAGCTATTGCATGATCACTTACATTATCGACTTTATCTTGGTGAATATGATGTTTGCTAAAAGAAAGAAAAAAATTGTTGTTCTGTAAGGATTCTTTTAGTTCATTAAAAACAGTGTAGCGTTTGATAGTAGTATAATTTGTATAAATATATCTGTCATAAATTTAAATACTTATAAAATATATAATAAATTTATAGTTATAGTTTTCACATTAAAATTTAAATGGTTTGCCTAATAAATTTATTTATGATCGGTTGTGATAGTTTGAGAGAAAAGTGCTTGTAGTTAGAGGTGTCAAAACGGGTTAAAATTAGCTGGTTAGACCCAGTCCGGACTACTATGGGACGTGCTTGGACAAAAACAATTATGTCCATTTAAAGACGGATCTCTCAGGTTGACCCATCACGGACCGCGAGTTTAAAGGATTTTTGTCTGCGGGTTGGCGGGTCGGTCCACGGACTACTAATTTAAATTAAAAGTAATTAGATTATAAATAATTTATGTATTTAATAAATTATAATCTATAAAATATGTAATAAAACATAATATTTTAGTGTATAAAATTAAAATACTTATAAAAATTATATATTTATATTCTTTTGCACTACAATAAGTTACCAAATTTAAAATTTATATATTTTGTTTTAATTCTTACATAATCTAAGTATAAATAAAGTGTTCGCGGGTACGAATTTGGACATCCTATTAATTGTCATGGGTTTTACATATTGACTCGCCATAGATAAAAAAAATTGAATTCATTGTGGAGCGGGTCATATAGGCACAGACCGGCCGTTTGACACCTCTACTTATTTAGTGGTAGTGTCTACTAACGCATTTCTCACTCGCGTGGAGTTCAATTTCACCTTTTTTTTTCCAAGTATTTGGCCAATTGATGACAAAAAAATAATCTTTGGCCAATTGAACTGTCTAATATGTCCAGTTAGTAGTTGTTTATGTTTTGAGATGTAAATATATTTGTAATTTAAGAATTGAGTGTTATAATTTGATGAACCTTCAAGATTTTTGGCTCTATAAAACTTAAACGCGGGTTTTGAATTGGAAAATCCGATATATGAAATAAAATATAGTTGGTATATATATATATATATATATATAGATTTCATGCATTCGGACACGAGGGGTAGGAGATGTTGACATTGAAGGCCCAAATGAAGACAAGAATAATGGGAAAGTAGGCATTATTCTCAACTTTGGGACTATGCTTGTCTGAAGTTGAAAAAGCCACCAAATGTGCCCATTTGTGAATTTTAGAAATAGACATATATTATTATTTTATCTAATACCCAACATAATGTTCCACTATTGAAGGAGACATCTCCCCTTAGCTATCTCTTTATGAATATTCTTGTATTTTTATACTTATTGTTTGGTAAATTAGACGAAAATGAAGTACAATTTGTAAGAAAAAAATGTTTAACAAAAGTAAACATGAATTGTAGAAGCATCATACTGATACTAATGATGTTGTCTTTCACTTCCTCAAGAAAACCCACCAATTAGATATAACTAATAAATGGGCATATTGCTCTTCTTTTCCTTTTTTTTTTATTATATCTAATTCTTGCAAATTGAAATACATATTGGTGTTGTGTGGATATCACTATTTGACCCAAAAAATGAATCATGAAGGAGACACCACTTAAGAGAATTTGTTTTCGAAAGTATGTGAGCAAAATATCTTTTCCTCTCTTGTCCTTAAGGCTTAAACCACACTCCAAACATCTGTTCGAGTGGGCGAGTTACGATAAGAAAAGAAGATGTTTTAATGGGCCTACAAAGCCCAAATCTCTTGACACTTGCAAAAACGATATTATATCTACCCTTTGAGAGAGGATGTTGTTCTATCTACATCTTGAATAGTAAACGTACGTTTCGAGGACATATCAATTGTTCATCTTGAATGTTAACCTTACATTTCGAGGACATATAAATTTTTCATACATTCAACCTCATATGTCCGTAACATTCATCATTGCAAGTCCGTTTGAGTGCTTTCGATGTACATGCAAATTTGCACAATCAAGTTTTTAGCAACAACAAACCGCGCCGCGACCCCCGGGCTCGGCAGTGAAAGGCAGCACCGCCGAGCTCCCCGGTGAACAGACTTCAACCATCGTCTTCTTAAACCTCTGATTCTCTTCTGCTTCAACTCTCACTGTGCGTCCGGGAAGGCTTGAAGCTGCTTGGCGGAGGATCTGTCAGGCCAGACAGCCCACGGCGCCGAAGCAAGGAGGTCCGCCGGCTAGGATGAAAGGACCTCAAGGCGTTTTCGGGTTTCTGTCAAAAGGATTGGAGATTTCGTGCCCTTCCGATGGTGGGGCGGGAACCTCGACTGCCGTGAAGCACGACTCCTCCTCTCCCGACGGTGGTTGTCCGGTTCCTAAACCGCCGGAAACCTAGCCTTCTCACTCCGATCCGGCGGTGGCAAATCAGTAGACTATTCTCCTCCTCCATTTTCTTCTCGGATTGCATGCGTGAGCGGAGATGACGGCTTGCCTTCATCGTCGCTTCAGGGAACCGCCGCCGGGTCACCGGCAGGCAACCGGTGGGTCCGCAACCTCGACGGCGACAGGAACATTCTTAGGATTTTCTTAAGGGTGTCTAGGGTTTTCTTGGACTAATTTCTGTGTCGGACCTGAATTAGGCCCAAGAAGTCCACTCTGGGATTTTTGTTGCTTTTGAGAATTATGGACTTATTTAGATGTATGTGTTGAATCTGTAAACTGGGTTATATTTGCATTTAATAAATAAAACCTCTAACAAAAAAAAAAGTTTTTAACAACACGGTCAACACAACTTCATGGGAGGATACATTTTCTAACAGTGATTGAACTGTTAATTGCATATATCGCTCTCTTTACTTAAAAGTTATCACTCTTGATTGTTAGTACAACATTCCGCACAACTAATTACACTTTTTAAAAATAATATATTAAAACGTTAATTACAATAAACTGGTGTATTAAAAAAATAATTTAGATTGGATTGTTTGTGTATCCAAGTGATAATTATTACAAAGTTTGGATATTTTTTTGAGTTTTTTCTCTTCGTTTGATTTATCATCATTATAATATTATTAGATTAATATATGGATGATGATGCAATTGTCGGGAAAAAAATAAAATTGATTTGTCAACAGCTCCATTCAACCTAAAAATAAAAAAAATTCGCCTTTTCATTCTCCATTCAAGAGTAATCCACACAAGTTAATTTTTAAAAATTAACGTTCAACAACAATCAACAGAAATTAATTATAATGTTAGTTGACTTGGAATAAGAGAAGACCGATTATCCAAGATCCGACGGCCACCATTCAGTTACACACACACACACACAAAAAACAAGAGAGAACAAAAAAATCGTGCGTCAAAATGAATTCAGCTAAAGAGAAAATTAAAAGGACAATTCAGAAACAAGCGTGTGGTTTCAGAGATCTCAAGATCCTACTCCTCTCTTGCTTCTTCGGTGAGATTTTCTTATCCAGATCTCCTTCTACTCCTCACTGTCTGAACTCTATTCGATCGATTTTCTAGTTACGTAGATTTTTTTCTATTGTGGTTTTGAGCGATGCGCAATCGAATCGATTCTACCAGCTCTTAATGTTTATGCTGATCTATGCCTGTATAACAAGATGAATATAAGGTTTATGTGTGTTGGATCTGCCAATTTCTCGATTACGGGTTCTTGATTGTAATTGTGGGAATTAATGATTTTGCTGCTTTTTTTTTGTTTTTTTTTTTTCGTTTCTGCAGCGACTCTTCTTGATTCATCAAGAATCTAAGCTCACATGGGTTCTGTAATGAGCTTGAGCTGTTCCAAGAGAAAAGCAGCTACTCAGACGGAGGAATTCGCAAGCCAATCTCGCAAAAGACGAAAGACATGTTCATCAAACGATGAAGAATACTGCAGATTGATTCCAAGTCTTCCTGATGAGTTGTCTATGCAGATTCTTGCTAGGCTCCCTAGAATATGCTATTCGAGTGCTCAGTTGGTTTCTAGGAGATGGAAATCAGCTTTTTCTACCTCTGAGCTGTATAATTTGAGGAAAGAACTTGGGAGAACTGAGGAATGGCTCTATGTGCTGACTAAAGGTCAGGAGGATAAGCTTTTATGGTACGCTTTAGATCCTGTGTCTACAAAATGGCAGAGATTACCTCCAATGCCGGTTATTGTTTACGAAGAGGAACCTAGGAGGAGTTTATCTGGTTTGTGGAATTTGGTTAGTCCGAGTATTAGAGTTACTGAGATTGTGAGGAGCTTTCTTGGTAGGAAGGACACCTCCGAGCAAATGCCGTTCTGTGGGTGCGCTATTGGTGCTGTTGATGGGTGCCTCTATGTCCTTGGTGGGCTTTCGAGGTCTAAAACAGTGAGCTGTGTTTGGCGGTTTGATCCGATTTTGAACTCTTGGAATGAAGTGAGTTCTATGTTGGCTAGTCGGGCATATTCCAAGACGGGTGTATTGAACAAAAAACTTTATGTTGTAGGAGGGGTTGATCGTAGACGTGGAGGTTTATCTCCGCTTCAAACAGCTGAGGTTTACGATCCAAACACGGATGCTTGGTCGGAGGTGCCAAGCATGCCTTTTTCAAAGGCGCAAGTGTTGCCTAATGCGTTTTTGGCTGACTTATTAAAGCCTATTGCCACGGGAATGACTTGCTACAATGGTAGGTTATGTGTTCCGCAGAGTTTATACTCTTGGCCTTTCTTTGTTGATGTTGGAGGAGAGGTTTACGATCCCGAGACAAATCTGTGGGTTGAAATGCCATCTGGAATGGGTGAAGGTTGGCCTGCGAGACAAGCAGGTACAAAACTAAGCGTTGTGGTGGATGGTGAGTTATATGCTTTTGATCCTTCTTCTTCGATGGAGAATGGGAAGATTAAAGTTTATGACCAAAAGGAAGATACATGGAAAGTTGTTATCGGGGAAGTCCCTGTTTACGACTTGACAGATTCAGAATCTCCATATTTGCTAGCTGGGTTTCATGGAAAGCTTCATTTCATTACTAGAGACCCTAATCATAATGTTACAGTATTAAGAGCTGATGTCCCTGACATCATCCCTGGCTCTTCATCATCATCATCATCATCGAGCTCTAACTCTATGAATGAAAAAGCCAATGCACCTAACAAGTCAGACACTGTTATCTGGAAAATGATAGCAAGCAAGGACTTTGGTGCTTCTGAACTTGTTAGCTGCCAAGTTATAGATATATGAAAGTCATTTAGAATAGCTGTGTACAGGCCAGAAGCAAAAGGTTGAAGTTTATGAGATGCTCATTCAAAGATTTTGAAGTTCGATGATCCAGATTCTTACTCTTTTCTCCTGGATTTGGCTTTCAAGTAAGCTTGAGAATTAAAATGTTATGTGACAATATATATACTCTCATCTGAAACTTTTCTATCTTTGGATTAAAGAATGTGGGTTTCTATACATTACAGGTAAGGTTTATTACTCGGAGAACCCAATATCTTTATATAAAGAACTTGTCTTTAATTAAACATTCTCGGTACATATATACATAGTTAACATCATCTGTGCATTAATGTTCACCAATGATTGCTGATGATGAACGATTTATGAGCATTGCTTTCTTGGATGCCCTAACGTTCTTCAGAGTCATCATTAGCTTTTGTCTCTCTCCTTCAACCTCTGCAAATTTGAGGCTTAATTGAGAGTAACGGTCATGCATTTCCTTAAGCTCTGTCTCTACAGATGCATACCGACCTTTGGTCTCCAGCATTTCTTCTATTAGATCATTTATGTCTCTGAAACTCTGCAAGATTGCTTCGTCATCCGTGTGTTGCTTCAAGAAAGAGCTGAAAAAGGCATAAGTTCAGTGTGTAACATAGTTTTGTCTCGTTCCTGCAGTACCTTGATTTACAAGGGCAAGTAAGTAGATGGATTCTAAAATCATGTACCTCTGAAAATGGGTGGATGGTTTCTTCTTTCCCCGCAATGCTTCAGCGAGTTCTATTTCCAGTGCAAGAACCCTTTTCAATGCGTTTCCATAGCTGAAGTTTTCGTGAGACGCTGGGAAGATACTTTGGATTTCTTCCTTTGCCTGTTGAAAAGATATTCATAAGACTTTTGGACACACATGCTTCAATATATATTACAATCTCTAAAAGGTAAACATCTGCACCTGACGCAACTGTATCAGCTCCTGTTCCAATCCCGGATATCTGGTGTCCGAATCACTGTCATCTTGAAGTTGAAGTAGATTCTCATTCTTCATCCTCTCTAGCTGTAAACATAAAAAAAAGAAATCCAATGAGGCCCTACCATAAAATTGTTCTGTATATACTAACCAACTAGTAGACATATGTGGTTTGCAATAGCAATCCAGTGCTATATTAAGCCACTGGTCTTACCTCGTTGTTTAAGTGATCCAAGCTAGACCTCAAAGTCTCTGCCCTGAAATTATCATTTATCAAAGCTAAGGTTTCTTCACTTTTGTCCACTGTCATTGCTTCTCCTGAAGACAATTGGTCTCCGTTCGGTTGAATAGCACCCTGTTGAACGATAAACATACACTAACAGTTATAAATATGATCTTGAAGCTATTCTAATCGGGATCTAACTTATGGTTACCTGAATATTTGTTGTGGGACTGGTGGTCCCAACCGTAGGAACAAAACAATCACCTTCCCTCTGCTCATGGTCCACCACGCTCAATCTATCATTTTCTTCCATCTGACAAGAGCTGCAACGTTGTACTAGTTTTCTCATTGATTCAAGCTCTTTAGACATTTTCAGTCTCTCCTCTTTGCATTCCTGCATCAAAGCTTCAAGTTTCTGTTTTTCTTCCTTGCAGCACTCAAGGCTCAATAATGAACAATCCAGCTCTGCCTTCATCATGTCATAAGCTGTTATTTTCTCACGTTTATCATATGAAACAGATTGCAGATTAGCCTCCAGTTCCAATATTTTATCTCCCAGCTCTTTAGTTTTCTTTAGATAGCTGGATTCGGCCTTCTTCCTTGCTTCATTCTCATCAATCGAATCTTGCAATTTCATCAGAATTTCTTCGCTATGCTTCTTAGACATAGTCAGTTGATGTTGAAGTTCCTGCAGCTTAGTTTCATACTGTTCTTTGATGAAAATGATTCTCAACGACTCCTGCTGTGGAGTTAGTGGGGCTTGATACTCCATCTTTTCACGGGCACGGGTGCATTCAGCTTCAGCATTGTCCTTGAGCTCTTTCAAGTGGATGGACAAGCTTTTGAACTCTTCTGTTTTCAGAATCTGCTCAGAGAGCTTTTGAGTGAGATCAATACACCTATTTTTCAGTGTTACAAGCTCACTTGCACTTTTCTCAGACAGCTCAGCTACTTTACCTTTTAGTATTTCCACTGTAATTTCTGCCTCAGCCTTTAACACCATTAAATTTTCTATTTCTTCTTCATGCCTAACCAACAAAGATTTCATTAGCTCAACCTCATGAGCACATTCTGCATTCTCATCCCTAGTTGCGGGCTTTTCAAGCTCAATTGACATTTCATCATTTCTGTCAGCAAGAGCTCTACTTTTAGCCATGGAAGACTCTAGCTCAAACTTCAAGACTTCAAGTCTAATCAACAACTGATTGTTTTCTTCCATATATTGCGCTTCATTGATTAGACAATGGTTAAGCGCAGATTCCACATCGGTGTACTTCTTTTGAAACTCAAGATGGCTTTTAGAGGAGCTGCTAAGTTGTTCTGCAAGGTCATTGATACAGGTCTCAGACTGGATTTTTGTATAAATATGCTCTACATTTGAAGCTATTAGACACTGAAACATTTCCTCTATAAAAGAAGACTCTCGATGAGCATTTCTAACATACTCCGAACTTTGAAAAGACTTTTCAGATTCAAGCTCAGCTACCATCTTCTCCAAAAGTTTCACTTGAGATTTATGCAAATCAAAGTTCTCCAACAGCATATGCTTTTCATCTAACTCAGAAGCAAGTTCTTCAATTCTGCTGTCTAATTTGTTATTCAAACTTCTCTCAGCTTCCATTTCTGATTTTACGGAGTCAAGATCTGTCAATAGCTTTTTATTATCATCCATATACTGATCTCTTATATTACGAATGCCATTGAGAGTAGTCAGTACCTCAAAATGTTCCTTGTGGTGCTCCTCAGCATAAGTTTCCCACTCAGTTCTTGTGTAAACAATCTGGATATCTGCTGCTACTGAAAATTCCATCATTTCAAGTAACTGGGATTCCAGATCGGATATAAATGATGAATCCCGATTCAAGCTTCTTAGAGAGGTTTCATATCCCGACAGAAGATGGGTATGAGTTGCCTTCTCCAGCTCCAGATCGGAAACCATTTGCTTGAGACGGACCATTTCAGAGCTTTGCTCGTCCAAGCTAAGCAATTTGGAACTTTTTATACTCAACTCAGAAGTAAGATCTTGCATTTTAATTTCTAGTTCCTGCCTTGAGCTTCTTTCAAGTCTCAACTCTTGATCAAATTTTGTCTTTAAATTCTCAAGCTCACGCACTAGACCCAAAGTTTCCTGAGATTTATCCAGAAGAGAAACTAGAAGACCCTTTTTATCCTCTTTCAATTCTTCCACAAGCAGCTTGGATTTTTCATGTTCAACAGTTACAGAGCTTAATTCTGAAATCTCTTGACCAAGGGCCTCATTCTTAGCCACAAGTAGAAGAATTTCATTTGCAAAATATTCAAGGCGAGAAACAAAGTCCACATGACAGCTATCATAGTTTTGTTCAGCTTCAGTAACAAACTTCGTTTTTTCCATGATAGACTCAGTTTCCAACTGAAGAGTATGGAGGAGGGCAGTGGAAGCTTCTATTTTGGTGACCAAAGATTGTACATCATGCTCATGCCTCTGCTTGAGCTCAATAATATCAGATCCTGCAGCCCTTAGATAAAACTCTGTATTTGATTTTTCCTGCATCAGTTCCTTATTCTCTTTCATAAGTTCAGAAATTTTTTCACATAGCTTAAATAAGAATTTATCAACTTGCTCTGCTAAATCACAGGACTCCAAATTAGGATCCCTTCCCCCTTCCCACAAAGACAATGAGATGAGCCTTTCATTGTAGCAGCCTAATGTGTTCACCAACGAATCCTTCACACTACTGAAGCTCTTCTGCGTATTTCCATTTGCAGCAGCCAGATCATCAAACTTACCTCTCAGAATATCAAACTCAGCCTGCAAAGTGGCAGACCGTGTCTGAAGATGAACTTTTTCCAGCGCTTCTTTCTCCATAAGCTCTGTGAGCTCTTTTTTCTCACAGATGCATGTCTCATAATTGGTTTTCCAATTCTTGGACTCTGTAACTACAGATTCTAGTTCATCAATCTTTTTCAGAAGAATGAGGTGTTCGTGAGTGATATTCTGCAAATTTGCCTCTAAACTTTGGTTTTGCAAGGCTACAGTATTCCATTTGGCAATGCATGTGGTTTTTTCCTCATTCAGGGAGCAAACCTCGTCCAAAGCAATATCCAGCCTCTGCTTCAACATTTCCTTGGCCTCTGTTGAAAGCTCCAACTGCCATCCAAGTTCATCAATTTTCGCTTTCATGATCCTTATGTCAATACTTGCTTCAATAAAAGTTTCCTGTAGAATCTTCGAGAATACTTCCAGATATAAGTTCCTTGAGTGCATCTCATAGAGTTCTTCTTCAACTTTTTGAAATAGGCCTTGTTGCACATGAAGAGATCTCTTCAAATTTTCTACAAGAATATCCCCCTTTAAGGGCCGTTCCTTCATCCCTTTTTTCTCATTCTGAAATTGTGTGAGTTTTACATCGCGAGTGTCCTGTTTCCCAGGCTTTGAATCGTCTGGCGACTGAATACATTCATGAAAGCTTTGCAGAGGGTCTGGAAAAGCTTGCTTAATGAGGTTTTCATTGGTCTCAAACATAGATACCACCTGTGAGGAAAGCAATTCAAGATCCTTCTGCAAATGGTTGACAGCAATAGAATAATTTAAGCGAGCCCTTTTAAGTGCTGCCTCTGCAGCCATAGCTCGTTTATCCAGTTCTTCATTCAAAGAATCTAAAGTTTTTTTCTCCTCAGAAAATCTCAGGCTTTGCTCATTCATATCTTGGCGCAATGTTTCCATCTCGGCTTTAGAGCCAGAGATATGATAGAGGCATGTGGAATGTTCAGTCCTTAAATTCTGTAACTCTACTAGCAACTGCCTTTGAGTTTCCTCAAGCTCCTGGACAAGCGATTCGTAATAGCATTCCATCTGATTCATTTTCTTGGTAAGGCTATCACGTTCAGCTTTAGACTCGTCCAACCCTCGTACAAGCTCAAGTATTTTATCTCTCATGGGATTTACAGAATCTACCGAACTAAGTTCACGAGATGTAAGATCAGGCATACCAAGATATTGAAGTGGATCAATTTCTGGTTGATAAATATCAGTGTCCAACTCAGAACCTGATACAATCTGCTCTGAATTTTTCACACCTCTCTCGTTCTTATTAGCCATGATGATTTTATCAGATGGTACTGTGCTGAGGGGAGATATAGGCTGGCCAATCTGCCTTTTAAGATCTAGTAGAACTCCGAGCAAAGACTCAAAGTCTGAGAGGAATAACCTTAAGTCCCTGTCATGGTATCCATAGCAAACTTTGTTTTGAATTTCTCTTATGTTGTCCTCCAGGACTACAAGACCCTGCAGCCATCTTAGTTGTAGATTGTGGCATACATTATCATGGTCTTTGCTGTTATACAGAACGTGTGTTTTGAAGTTTCTTAAGCGCTCCATCTCTTCTTTTAACTTTAGGCATTCCGATTTCAACACAGATACTTCTCTGACCAATTGATCCCCAGAACCAATCTCAGAAATAAGTATTTGAGAAAAATCTTGAGCTTTAGAACCTATATCATCTGCATGGCGCTGCAGCGAACTCACTTCAATCTTAATCTCATTAATCGATGATTCCATATATTCCACGAAACCTTTAAGCTTAATGTTTTCTTCTACTGCATTGCCTAAATCGCTATTCTTACCAAGGTAGTCTGAACCCCAGCCATGATGCCATTCCTGACCGTCTTTCTCTTTCTGCGGGCTCTGAGCAAGTCCACTCAGATCTCCAGATACCATACTTTTGAGGCTGTCAATTTCATTTGTGCTTGATATATCATGTTTTTCTGCATTTAGGCTCTCTGACGTGTTTGAAGAGACATCAAATCCTAGCGCTGAATCAGAGTCATTTGGCCCCACAGCTTCTCTCGCTAAAGAATTATCTCGGAACTTTTCTTTGAAACTCCCCTTTATGTTTATCTGCAAAAAGGTATCGACAATATATGTTGTGTCAACACCCTCACACCAAAGTTGTCTTAATAGGTGAACATACTACTACATACAAATCAGTTTATCATTTTAGCAGCATAGTTTCTAATCATAGATCAATGACGAGCAAAGTAAACTTTAGGTGAAAACCTGAAAGGACACATTCCTGAAGCTTTTGCTGAGAAAGAAGACCAAACCTTATCAACATGACTGAGAGTGTCATCAGAAGGTGAAGTTCTGTAACGAGAAGATTCCTCAGGACTGCTATGGTCAGGGGTCAATGATGGTCCCCTCTCCCTGAGTTCTCTTTGTTGCTCAAACTCTCTGAAACCAGTTTTTGAAGTTAACAGCTGTACAGTAACCTGCCAAAAAAAAAAAAAAAGATCTCTAAGCCTAAGAAGGAAATCTATATCATTATCGAGTCATGTGAAACGTAGAAAGATACCAAATGGTTCATACATGTAAGTTAGCTCCTGAATCACCACCTTGCAAGGGCAATACAACAGCAAAAGGTTTTAAAGCATCAGCGTATTCAGCAAGGTTGATCATAGCCTCTCCAAGGATACTAGATCTGGAAGTACCCTGATCTCATAAGAATGCGAATGGATTCATAAATTAACTTTGAAATTGCAATTCAGAAAAAAAGAGAAAAGATACTAAAAAAATAGGATGATACCATGGCCACAACAATCTTATACAGTTTTTCATCATATTGCTTGGTCCTTGTATCCTGAAGCAGCCTTGTAGTTTCATAGATGGGATCTCCCCACTTGCAAGTTCCATTTCTAACAAGTGCTTTTGTTGTCTTTGCTGTAGCTTTTACAGAGTCAGCAGGGATGAAAGATATGAATAGTTTGTCCCATCCCGCTTGTGGAACCTTTAAAAATATAAACAAAAGGCACCATCAGAGCACTGTGTAGATTGAACTATTCAGAAGTACATAGTCGCACACCAACAGTATAAGAACACAAGCAAAAACAATAGGATGTATGACTCAAGGTGAGCAATGATTTGTAGATATACTATAAAAAAAACGCCTTTTCAGTTTATTAGTTATTTGGCTTACATGAGTAGCATGAAACTGCAACCGGAAGACCACTTTGACTTTGGCTTTCTCCAACTTCCATTTTGCCAGTCTTGACATTACTCAAAATCAGCACAGTCTCGTCTGCAAACACACATACAATGATACAATGTTCTGCTTACAACCCTTTGATCCTAGTAAGAACAGAGACTACATAGAATAGCCACATTGGAGACAATTGCAGAGGCTAAATCCACTAAATCACACAAACTACTATCATATGACCCTATCTTCCCTAACTTTCTGACTAACCAATTACCAATACGAAATTAAAACATGATGGAGATATTTGAGCGTCCTCAATTCCAATAACAAAACCAAAGAGATAAGTGCAAAATGGCGAAACAGGAAACAAAAATCTAAAAAGTGTCCATCGTTAGCTAATCCTCAGATCCAAGCAGTGTGAACTTGAATCCACTTCAAATACCATAAGTGAGAAAGAGATCCAACACAAGTGACATACGTAGCTAAATACGGTAAGTTCCACAAATCTCTTTTGACAGCAAAATGCTAAGAACACTCCGTATGACTCAATGACCAGATTTTGTAGCAGATCTACCCAATATGACTCAATAAGCAGCCCAAAGGAAAGTGAATTCTTAGTTTCAGTAGTTAAAATTTAGAAACCAAAATAGCAACAACAAAGCTACAAATTCTGGTTAGTAATGGCATCAATGGGGGGAGTGAGGAATCACCTCTCTCCGGATCTGAAGGAGTGCTTATGTCGAAAGCAAACAATAACGCCCACCAATGAAGAATCTTCGACCCACGAGATCTCTCTTACTTCTTCTCCAGCTTTTTCCACTGAAAACTTCGTAAATAATATTTAAATAAATCCGTAAATTTTAAATCTGGGTAGACTAAATATCTATGAGAATCAATTGCATTTACGGATAACGGATCTAGCCAAAGAAGGATTTGGGAGGAGAGAGTGAGAAATTAGGTTAGATTGATTAATTGACAAGTGTGTTTGATAATTTGGTGAAATATCAAAGTTAAAGTTACAGTGAGTGTTTTGGGGTTTTAAGTATAAGGAAAGGATTAAGTAGGAGATTTAAGAACAAAGACATCCCGCCAAAGCTTACTATTATCTTCTTCCTAATTCTGTTTTCTTTTTGTTATTATTATTTTTTTAGTTTAGTATCATTTATGGTCCCTTTTCCTAATTAACATGTGGAGATTTATTATGTCGGACTATATATATTTTTTGGACGTGCAACCAATTTGAATTTATATCGTAATTGGGATGGCCTCTGAAATCTAAATGATCATATTTAATGGGGAAAAATGATGCTTATTTGAATAAATGATCAGAAAATGTGAAACATAAAAAGATTGTGTTGTTAAGCAGACCGTGGTTTATGATTAATGATGAGTTGATTAGCAATTGTATTACCATCAAAAATGAAATATGGACCATGAAGCATGTGGGTTTCAATCGGCCATACAACTAAGCTATTTTACCTTTAGCACATGATCACTCGTCCTTATCACGTGTCACGGATGCACGTCATCATTCTCGCGTCAAATGGGCGCATTTGGGCCTAAACCCAAATTACCTACGTTTATATAGAAGAACCTATTTATTTTTTGCTCAAACAAACTTTTTATAGTTAAAGAGTTACCTTCTCTAGGAAACGATTTAGTATAGTTAAGAATAGTTATAAAAGTTAAAACAGAGACCAAGAAATTGGCCAAGCAAATGCTAAAACTAAACAATGCAACATTTTGTGGGGAATCGCCCTAATTTTATCTCTGCCTTTTTTGCACCATCCCTGTAATAACCCTCATCTAGGCCTAAAATCTAGCCAAGAGAAATCAAAGAAATTGGCCGAGGCTTAATGGAAGGAACCATAGCCGAGAAACAACATATACGGCCAAAGGTAAGTAAGATGGCCAAAGCTAAGATAAAATGTCCAAAGGAAGGATCTTTTGAGTAAGTCCTCAACTTGGTAACTTATTATCTAAAGGATAAATAAGAATGGTCAAGCCA